>CM053579.1:3406725-3564628 GCA_028646485.1 Cryptoprocta ferox
GTGCCGCCGCCGCTCCCGGTGCGGCTTGGAGTCGATGCTGCCGCCGCTGCGCCCAAGGAAGAACTCGCCGGCCAGACGGGACGGATTTCTCTCCCGGCGCCCGGCAGTTGTATATGGGGAGACGGGCGAGTTTTTCCTCCCTTAGAGACGGTTCTAGGTGCGTTTTCCGTCTCTCTTTCTCTTCCCCTGGTCTCTCCAGGGCACAGCGTGCTCTCCCTGTGTTGGGCTCGGGCTCCTTCCCCCTGCACCTCTGGGACCCGCCCGTCCCCTAATTTCCCAGATCACAGCACTCACTCAGGCATCTTTGAGGTTGTCTTCTTTCTGGCGTCGTTTCTTCTTTCCCCCACTTGCAAATCCGAGTTTTGTCACTTCAGTCCTTCTCAGTTCAATCCATGCGGGGGTGCGCGGATTACAGAGCTCCCTACTTTCTGCATAATTGTTTTTTAAAAAATATTAATTCTAGGGGCACCTGAGTGGCTCAGTCGGTTAAGCGTCTAACTTTGGCTCAGGTCATGATCTTGCAGTCTGTGAGTTCAAGCCCTGCATCGGGCTCTGTGCTGACAGCTCAGAGCTTGGAACCTGCTTCAGATTCTGTGTCTCCCTCTCTCTCTCTCTCTCTGCCCTCCCTCACTCATGCTCTGTCTCTCTCTGTCTCAAAAAGGAATAAATGTTAAAAAAATTTTTAAAAATAAAATATTAATTCTAGTATAGTTAACAGCAAACATAACTGTTAAGGAAAACTGATCAATTTTTCCTGAGATCCTGAGCTTTCTGTTCCTAAATTTCCTGTGGCCAGGCCATGCTTCCCTGGGATCTGCCTCTTTGGTGTGGATGGCTTGATGTTCTCCTGGTACCATGCTCCACCTTTCTATTTCTGGAGCTGGCTCCTGAGCCCAGCTCATGCATGGATGAGGCTTGTCCTCATTCCTCTTTTATGGAGTCTGAAAGTCCAGTAAACTTTAGTGGCCCTGGCTAGGGAGCCATCAGAAGGCATGACAGGGCCTGCCTGACACCACTATACCCAGTATGCAGTTAGAGTTCCATTCTAAGGAAGGACAAAGACTTAAATGAGATTATGGGGGGGGGGGGGCTACCAACAATTCAACTGGTATGTTTTCTTCTGCTAGTATAATTTTCATCACATGCTGTGTTTCCACAGTGCCCAGCCAACCCTGCTCATTAGATAAATTGCTTTTTTATAAAAAATGCTCATTTACTTAGAAGACTACACTGGTACTAAGGATGTTAGTGGAGCCTAAAAAGCAACTTTATACATTTGGTAAAGGATGTATACCCATCATCATAGATATTATCAGTTTCACATTTTAAAGGCATGTCCAGATATCTTAGGAGACCTATCACTCTTCTGTGTATAGGATGTGCTTATACCCCCAGTCAGTTGTGCCTGTGTTCTAAAAGGAGGAGGTGCAAAAATCCTTTATTTGACTATGGCCCAACATCTCATTTTGGCACAATATGGGCTAATAAAATTGAACTGTATGGAGGTGAAAGTAGATTTCTACTGCTGGAACCATACTTCAAAAGGCCTAATGTCTTTGAAAAATAATCAAATACTATAAATTCAAAAATTTTGAAATGGAGATCAGATTTCACCTGAGTCTTAGGTAGTTTATGTGAAAAACATAGATGGGGACACATTTGTATATATGTACATTCTACTCAAATTGTCCCATTTGTCTATCTCTCAAATTTGGATTTAATGTGTACATCATAATTAAATTAGGCTTTGATCTTCTTATCTAATGCTTTGAAAATCCATATTTTAATTTCAGCTGGGACTTGGCTACAACAAAGGAAAAAGGAAAGATTGTTGGGTATTGAAATTACCATATGCAGGTGAGATTCATAATCTGATATTCTACTCCCCTTAGCTGTTTCTGAGGAGAGATTAATTTGTGCCTTTGAGTTATGAGTTGGGGAAAGCCCATGGTTTTAACTGTGGAGGGCCCTTGCTGCTTATGGCCCCTTTCTACACTTGGGGCCCTGTGGCTTTAGGATGAGGGATGGAAGCCTTTGGTGGAGAACAGATTCCAGTTATGTTTGACCAAGTAGGACCAGGAATAAGATGAAGTGAGGGAGGCACTCACCTTGGGTACAAAATTTTAGGTGGTGCCCAAAACCTCAGTAATAAAGATATATAATATTTTAATGCAACATATTAAAAGTAAAACTTAGTGCAAAGAAATTCATGGTGAACAATACATCAAACTCTTAGAAACATGATCCAATCTTGCACTTGCACAGTCATGCTTGGCTCTCCTTAGCCTAATCCTGGTTCTGTGTCAAACACCATTTACATTCATGGGTATAGTTTCCTAATTTGAATTTTTAAAAATATTGTATTACAATATTATTTATCTTGACCCCCCCCCTTGAAAAGTTGTGCCTCATTCACCTCATCTTGGTCCCAACCCTCCAACCAAGAAGACAATTTTTTTCTACTGATCTCTACCATTGGATGGTTAAACTTTATGTTGGTCACATCTGAAAATGCTGTGTTATGTTAGGTTAGGTTATGGTAGTTAATGCCACAATGCTTAGGAGTTAAAAAGGAACTGAAAGAGCCTTTTCAAATAACCGCTGTTGATGCCCCGTAGTTGCATTTACACTTTTTTTTTAATGGCAAAGAGTGGTGGGAGCCCTAAAGACAAGGTACAACATATGTATCTTTTTTAGTGCATATTTTAATCACTTAAATTCTTTCATGGCTTTCTGTTGATCAAAGCAATTCTAATTGAGATATTATTAGGAAGAAAAACTTTAAATGTCAAATTTCAAGTAAGTGAGGGAGTCAGCAAATTGCTTGATTAATTCAACCAGGCCAAACAAGGCAGACAGAAGCCCCTGCTATGGAACGGGTGGTCTAGCTCATACTGTTCTGGGTGGAGCTCAAGCCATACCAGTGACTCATGATTCCTGGCCCCTCAGACAGCAGTGGGAACATGTGCTGCAGAGCATGGTCCAGGCCTGGTGTGCACCAGCCATTATCCCAGTTCATTATCCCAGTTTTCCAAGCCCTTTCCTTCAAAGGATTGTCACCCTAGGGCACTGATAAGAGCATGGACCCTCTAAAACCTAGTTTTCCTGCACACGTCACACTGCTTTATAGCTCCAAGACCTTAGTAATGCCGTTCCTTCTACCTGAAATGTTTTTCTTCTGGCTTATTCTGACTGCTTCTATTAGTCATTTTTGACTCAGATCAGGCTTCCGATAAAGATGCTGGAATGGTCATATACATCAAATTTCATTCCCTCCCCAAACCACAGTATAGGATTACCTTTAAATGCAAACCCACAATGTCAGGAAGAATGGAAAGGGACACAAGCATGGCAACATTTGAGAAGCTGAAAGATGGATCAGGGGTTGCTGATTTAGTAAACTCAAGGAAGCCGAACCCATGACGGCAGTGAGGACAATCAAGAACCAACCTAACTTCATCACAGAATTCTGAATGAGCTCAAGAACAGGCAGCCCTGGGTACCTCTGGAACTGGGGTGTGGAGGGGTTAAGCTCTGAAGATGCTTAAACAGGATCTCTGGACTGGGGAACACCAGGAACAGGTGAGGACAGTAGCAGCTACCCCAAACAGGTAATTCTATGAATGTATGCAATCCCAACACTGAAAGCAAAGGCCCCCACCACCTTTGACCCTCTTGGTTCCTAGAACACTGGCACCTAAACCCTTATCTTTCTGAGTAAAGGACTGGAAAAAGTCAGATTGGTTGGAGTCTGACATGCACAAAAGCAGAGAGGTGGTGTAGCCTTTACTCTCCATGAAGTGAGTTGGCACTACAGGTCTTGTACAGGGAGTGATATCATGAGAGGAAGAGAAAAGAGATGTGCACACTCATGGTGTATTTTAAGTTCAGTGTCATTAAGCACATTCACACTATTGTGCAGTCATCAACACCAGCCATGTCCAGAATTTTTCTCATTTTCCTCAATCAAAATCCATCTTCATTAAACACTAACTTCCCATTCCTCCTTTCCTCAGACCCTGACAACTTTCTATCTCTATGAATTTGACTGTTTTAGGTATTTCATGTAAGTGGAAACATATAGCATTTGTTTTTTTTTTGTGTGTGTCTGGCTTCTTTTACTGATCATAATGTTTTCAAGGTTCGCTCTTATTGCAGCATATGTCACCATTTCCTTTTTTTTAAAGGCTGAATAATATTCCATTGTATGGAAAGACCACATCTGTCTGTCCATTCATCTGTCAATGGATAGTTGGGTTGCTTCCACATTCCAGCTGTTGTGAATAATGCTGCTATGATCATGGCTGTGAAAAATATAAAGGTATTTTTTTAACATTTAGCATTTGCACACTGATTCCCAGGAAGCCTTGACTACAGCAGCAACAATTAAAAAAGACAAGTCTTTTAGAAATTCTAGGTTGTCCCCACATTGCCAAGGATATAGGATGCAGCTAGGTGGCCAAGGATCTGGTGTTGACTTTTAGCTCCTCCTCTGTGAGTGTACTTTTGGTGATATTGCACACCTTTCTTAGTTTTAGTTTCCTCTTCTGTAAACTGGGTCCCTCTCTTCCACCCACCCAGAGGTGTTGAGGCCTCATGTGGGCTAATACCTGCAAGAGCCTTGTAAATTCAAAGTGTGGCATTAATGTGGATGTTGCTGCTTCTTAAGGGAGGTAGAAAGGGAGCCTTAGTGCAAGGGTAGAGGAGCTGGGATCGGGTATGGGCAGGTGGCTGAGGCCTTTGAAGGAACTGTGGGAATCTTTCTGGGAGCAGGACCCTTGGGCACAAAGAGCTTTGAGGTCTGCAATGCAAATTGAAGAAGTTGTGCAGATTGAAATGTCAAAAGTAATCAATTATCTTAACTGTTCCATAGCTAGCTTGTTCCATTATTTCTTAAGTAAAATAACCTGATGAATATGTACTTATGATAATTGGGACCAAAATCCAATAGTATCCAGAGGACAAATGGAATTAGGGCCTCATACAGGGGGCTCTGCATGATATGATGATGTTTTCCTTTTAGGAAATAAGGGCTTTGCAGCTGGGCTGCCTTTGCCTGTGCTCTGCCACAGAATTCTGTCATCCGGGAGATGTCCCCTCTCCTCAATGAAGGGTGTGGAGTTGAAGCTATGTGTCTGGAGGGAATAGGATGCATACTTGGCCTTGTCCTGCACTCTTTTCTATTTTCTTTCCTTCAATTAAAAAAATTAGCTGTTCCCTTACTGCCTAAAGACCGTTGGAGGTTTTGGAAACTGAAATAGGTGAACGAAGCCCAATTCTCTCATTTCCTTCCCTGGCAGGGAACAGAAGGGTGTTGGCAGAAGCTATTTCTTGCAAGCAGCTCCCCAGCCCAGTCCTGGCTACACACTGTCAGTGTGATGATGCCAGCTTCACCAGGTGCTGGACATCCAGCCTGGGCTCATCGGTCATGAACCCATATCCAGCATTAGCCTCTGGCTTTCTTGGTGAGTTTGGGCAAGTGCTTTCCTCTCAGGACCTCAGTTTCTCTATCTCCCTGGAGCTAGGGAGTTCTGAGACCCATGCTTCACACCTTTCCCAAAAGCCTTTCAGCCTAAAGGTTCTGCAACCTGTTTTCTCCTGCCTTCATATTTATAATAACCCTAAGTGGTAGGCATGACTATCCCATTTGAAGAGGGGAAAAGGGGAGCTTAGAGGTATAAGGTCACAGACAGTGTCATCCAAAGACTAAGCGGCTGCTCTAGGATTGGACTGGGGGGATCTAATCCTCCTCTCCTGACTTGGGTCCCTCTTGTCCCACTGTGCCCCTTCCCTGGATAAGAACATGGAAGATAAGGACTGTTGAGGCAGAGCTACACTGCACATGTGTTTAAACAAAAATAAGAAAAGAGCTTGTTTTCTTCTTCTCTGCAAAACCCTCAGTCCAATATGTTCAGTTTCTTTATAGTCTCCAAGAATGGATGCCCAGTCAATGGAAACTGGTCCTGCCTTCTCACATTTACCTTAGATGTGACATCTCTGTGGCCTGCATCTCTGAACAAAGCTTTTCCTTTCCCTATGAATTGGTGAAAGGTGTAAGTCTGCAGTCAGTGCTTTCCTCCCCTAGTACACAGAGGAGAGACTTTCAAGTCCTATCCCAGGCCTCTGCTTAGACTAGCTTGTCCCCAAATGTTTTGTATGGTCCTGTGCCCACAGTTATCCCCAAGGCAGGGAGCTCAGAGCAGTGCCAAAGTTTCTGTAATATGCCCCCTGGGCTCTGTCAGTCCCTGGGGGCATTGTGCCTTTGGAATCAGGTGGTTATGCAGCCTTCCCCCTAGTACCTTGCATGGTGGCTTGAACTTCTCACTTGACTCAATAACAAGTGATTCTCCCAACCCAGGGTCACCCTTATCTTCAGGTGCCAAGCATGGGCTCAATGCCCTATCACTGCTATGCCTCAATGGTTCAATGGACTGCCTTGGAGCACATCTCTTTTGCTTTAGGTTCTTGATCTTTCTTGTTTCTTACAAAACTCTAAAAGTAGCTAATTGACATTTACCCACTTGTTTTCACATTAAACACATACTCTGACACCATTGTCAATCCTCCAGGGTCCTAGCATGCCTGTTTGCAAGCCTTTCTCCTATCTATTTCTGAATGTTAAATATCTCCTGGCCCATCTTTTCCCTCCCCTCCCCTCCCCTCCTTGCTCTTTCTTCCTTTATTTGTTTTCCTTTTATTTAGAGATTTTTGCTTCCGTATGCAATGATTTCTTTTCATTTTTTCTCTTATATTCTTTCCTATTCCCATTTCTAAAATAATTATAATGAGCACCTTTCTTCTAATTCTTTTCTTGTTAGAGGAAAAGAGACAAAATATTTTTTCTTGTACATTCGATAGCTGGGTGTTTTTCATACCATCCTTCTGAACTTTTATTTTTCACAAGTTCTACACAGGATTTCCATATTTCTATACAGTTTTAAAGATGTATTTCTAATTGCCTTGTACTCTCCATGGTAACTAAATACCACAGACTGGAAACTGGAAATTTATGAATGGTACTGGCTTGGGCTAAAACAACAAATCAAGCTTCTTAGATTAGTTTGAAAAATGACTTTTTTGGCATGCAATTGCAAAAGGTATGGGTTGCTTTTTCTCCTGTTTTATTTTTTAAATAGTTAAAGTAACAAATGCTTATTATAGAGCACTTGAAAAACAGAGAAGCATAGAACCAAAAACATCTGTAGTTTTACCTCTCAAAAGTAATCACAGTTATTTATACTTTGTATTTCCCTTGTGGGTCACTATTTAAAAGAATCTGTGACAAATCCACAAGACTGTAAACTCAGTGCTGTAGAAATCATGTCTTATTCATCTAGAATATTTCATGCTACAAAAAGGGAAGTCCATAAACGTCTATTGAATAGTAAAGCTTATTGTTTTACATCTGGGTTTGTAGCTCATGGTGACTGCTCCAGGTATCATGATTAGTGCCACGTGGAACTAATCAAGGCTCTCTGGTAAAGATGGTCACAGAGAGGCCACCCCATCCTCTGCTCAGTGGGCTGGGAGAGCATCAGGGCAGCCCCCTCGCGGTGCTCCTCTTTTCACAGTTCTCATCAGTGAAGAGCAGATTGAGAGGGGGAAATATTGAGTTCAATTTTGGACATGTTGACTCTAAGAAGTCTATGGTACATCCAAGCAGAGATTCCAGTAGGTAATGGAATCTATGATCCTGGATCTCAAGATAGAGATTCAGTGCATAGATAGGGTCGTTGATGCCATGGGACACTCAGGTCTCCCATAATCAGGGGAAAAAGAGTCAACAGCATCCTGGGAGACAGATATTTAGAAAGAAGTGTAAGGACTTATAAAGGAGACTGAAAAGAAGTTGGAGGAAAACCAGGAACATAGTTTTATGAAGACAAAGGAGGAAAGAGTTGTTTCAAGAATAAGGAAGTGGTCAAGAATATTAAATGCCTTTAAGGCCTTCAATATGTTCATTTGACTTCTTTAGTTGGGAACGATAAATGAGAGTAATGTTAGCAGAATAATAAAGGAGAGCCTTATTACAGTGGGTTAGAAAGTGAATGATGGCAACACACAATTAGAAAATATAATTTAAAAATATGCCATTTACAATAGCAACAGAAATTATAAGGTGCCTAGATATAAGTCTATGAGAATGTTTGCAAGATAGTTATAAAGTTCTACAACATTGTTTAAAGAACCATAAAAGATGACCTAAGTAATGTGAAGATACACTATGCTCATGGATGCAAATATTAATATCATAAAGATGATAATTTCCCAGATTTACTCTATATATTCAATGTACTTTCAATTGTTTGTGGTAGTGAGGAGCTAAGTTTTAAAATTCATACAAGAAGAGCAAAGGGCCAAAAATAAACAACAAAATGTTGAAGAAAAAAATAAGATGGGAGATTTTCCCTACCAAGTATCAAGGCATATTATTAAGTTATATGACAATGTGATATTACACAGAGTTAGACAAACAGAACAATGCAACAATATAATGAGTTCAGACACTGATCCACATGCGTATGAAAACTTGACACACAACAGAGATAGCACTACCAGTCACTAAGGAAATGAATAACTATTTAATAAATGATAGTGGGAAAATTGGTTGTGTACATAAAAACAAATACAGGTATAAATGTATACATCTCTACTTCAAACCAAGTACAAAAATAAATCCTGGTGGGCTAGAGTTATAAATGTGAAAAGTATATTTTAATCTTTTATGAGAAAATACAGGGGAATATTATGAGTGGCCTCAAATTAAAGAAGGAATTCTCAATCACATCACAAAAACACAAACCATAAAGGGAAACGTTGATAATTTTTTACCATGTTAAAAATATGATAAAATATCTACTCAGCAAAAGGCATCATAAACAGAATGAAAAGAAAAGCCACAAATGCATATAACTTGTAAATATTTATATCCAGAATTAATAAAGAACTCATAATATCAATAAGAAAATGATAAATAACTAAAAGCGGGATATTAATATTAACAGGCATTTACCAATAGTAGAAACTTAATGGCTACTGAACTTATAAAAATATGTTCAACCTTACTAGTAATCAGAGAAATGCAAAGTAAAATAACAATAAAAGACCATTTCACACTTGTATAAGTGACACAAACTTAAAAGTCTTGTAATACTAAGTATCTCAAGGAGGTAGAGGAACAGAAATTCTCATGAACAGAGCTGGTCAGAGCAGAAAATGGTACCACCTAGGAAAGCAGTGTGGCAATAGTTGGTGAAGCTGAAAACAAACACATTGTAATTCCAGGTCTAGGAAAGAAATATCCTAGAAAATCACTTTCCCATAGACTTTGTACATTAATTTTCATTGCAACCTTTTCTGCTATGGCAAAATATTCGAAAGAAAAAACAGAGTAATAGATTAATCCATTGAGGCATATTTATAAAACAATAAAAATGAATGGAAAATAGGCCACATGTGTCAACATGAAAATTCAGAAGAACACTTGCAAAGGCTAGAGTGTATTTCCATTTACATAAAGTTTAAAAACATACAACAAAATATTATATATAGAATATATAATTATAGACATGGAATATTATAGAAATAATATAATATATAATATAAAATATTATATACATGCAACCTTGTAGTAAAATGAGAAAACCATACATGGGAATAGTGAAAAAACAACTAGATCTTAATTATTCCCACCACAAAAAGGAAATTATAAATATGATTGTGTGACATCATATAGATACTAACTATGGCTACATTAGCAACCATATTACAACATATAAATGTATCATATCAACATGTTGTACACCTTAAATTTATGCAATATTATATGTAAAATGCATTTCAATTTTGAAAACTAAGATTGTGGTTAAGTCTTGGGGTAGGGAAGGATTGGAGTGAGGAAGGGATTCCCAGTGTTTCAACTGGATCTTCAATATTTTGTCTTTTAAAGAAGGATCTGAAGCAAATATGTGCAGATCTTAGGTTCTGAAAAAGTCAAGTGGAGGGTACATGGATATTTTCAGTGTATTTCTCCCAATTGTTCTCCATACCTAAAGTATTTTATAAGTTTTAAAAACTTAAGAAAGTCGAGGGGCATTTTGGTGGCTCAGTCGGTTAAGCGTCTGACCCTTGGTTTTGGCTCAGGTCACAATCTCACAGTTTGGGAGTTTGAGCCCTGCACTGGGCTCTGTGCTGACAGTGAGGAGCCTGCTTGGGATTCTCTCTCTCTCTCTCTCTCTCTCTCTCTCTCTCTCTGCCCCTCTCCTGCTCATTCATTCTCTCTCTTCCTCTCTCTCAAAATAAATAAACTTAAAAAATTTTTAAAAAAGTCGAGTAGTGAGAGATAATTTATGGAAATAATTGGGAATTAAAAATAGAAGAATTTAAACTGAATTCTTTAGGAAATGGGAGGTCATGGAAGGTTTCTAAGGTGCTAAGATTCAGAGTTCTTCTTTAGAAAGAGTCCCATAAGAAAAGGCTACTGCAATGGTCTAGATATGATATGATAAAGGCCTGAGCATGAGCAGAGCCATTGAGATTGCGGAAAAGAGTATGATGAATTTGGGAGACACTGCAGAGATATGAGAAATGGGATTTGGCTTCCAAATCAGACCTAAGAGAGCCTGCCAAAACTTTTTATATCTTGAAAACCTTAGCAGAGAGTGAGGGAGAAAACATTGTCATAAATTATGGAACCAAGCCCTGTGTCTCTGGTAGTCGCTGTAATAAAAAGGAATATTTATTGAATAGCTCAGTTTTAGTCTGGCAATTTATTATACAGAAGCAGGAAGAAGAAAAACACATGCTTCTTCCACTGTACAGGTAAGAGGCCCTGCAAACAGCCTAAGAATACAGCGAGCTACCCATCTTCTCATGAGTAAGTTTCCAGGCTGAGCACACTCAGAAATCACTTTCATGTGAGGAGGAACACCTGAAAGAAAACATCAGACAAAATAACTGGTTCTTCTTGCTACTTACCTACCCAGGGAAGGACATTGGTTGTAATTTGTCTTTTCAGATGCTTTAGGTTTC
This sequence comes from Cryptoprocta ferox, assembly GCA_028646485.1. Classification (NCBI taxonomy): domain Eukaryota; kingdom Metazoa; phylum Chordata; class Mammalia; order Carnivora; family Eupleridae; genus Cryptoprocta; species Cryptoprocta ferox. The sequence continues at coordinate 3,417,757 of CM053579.1, forward strand.
GGTATTTCATAATTACTAGATTTCTGTACTAGTCCAAACTAGCATCAGCCTAGAAGACAGTGCAGCTGCTTTCTAGGGCCAGTGCTGCATGACATGATTTGTAAGCATTCTTTTATATATATATATATATATATATATATATATATATATATATATATATATAGTTTATTGTCAAGTTGGTTTCCATATAACATCCAGTGCTCTTCCCCACAGATTTGTAAGCATTCTTGCACAATTTTGTGATGGGCTAGGGTTTTGTGAATACTTTTGTGATCAAGCATCAGATTAGCTTATTTGAAGTGGCCTGTCTTCATTTGCCAGGTTTTGCCGATTCCTGTAAAACACCAGGTTTTGCCGATTCCTATAAAAACACCGCCACCACCATTGTCCTGATGGAGGTGCCAAGGCCTAGAGATACGCTATGGTTTCTCCTAGGTCACAAAGTGAGTTAATGGCTATACCAGTACTAGAAACTGTGTATCCCAACTCCCCATCCAATTCTCAGTTTACCAAGCACATTATCGCCCTTTTATGTCCTTCATCATAACTCTTCAAGGGAGGACAACAAAGTATTCCAATTATACGGCATGACTTATCTAATACCAAGTCATAAATTAAACAATGATAGGAAGTGACGGCAAGGCAACAGGGGCCCTGTAGCCAGGCAGTTCTCCTGGTGGTGGAGACAGGCAAGTTTGGGACACAAAGGAGGTCTAGAAATAACATTGTCTCCCTTGGGAAGGACCTTCAAGGAATGTCTGAAACTGATTCAAACACAATTAAAATTTCAAGTGGCTTTTTCTATTCCTTTTGTCATTCCTTCCTTCTTCTGAGCATTCAGTGATGGTTTGGTAGGGACCTAGAGGAAGTTAGTTTTGTATGACTTGGAATGCGCTGTCCTTGGAAGATCTAAATTTGAATCACTTCTTTCCTCACATCTATTAACAAATGGCAATTATGTTATGTTATTTGACTGGTTATTTGCTTTTGTCCATCTTCTCATTGCTACCCTCACCCCACCCTCATAGCTCTCCTGCATTTTATACACCCTTGGCTGTAAGCTTCATAAAGACAGGTACTGTTATCTGTCTTGTCTGCCACTGTGGTCTCAGAACATAGAGCAGGCCTGGCACATGATAAGTGCTCATTACATGATGTAACTAGATGATAGAAATGACTCTCAAAATTATATTTTTAAATGTTTTATCTTGAAGTAAAGACTTACTAGTGTCCAGTGTGAACCAAGAGAAGTCACATAAGAACCCCTGAGATTTAAGCTTTCTGACTGAGTACCTGTACTGAAATCAAACGGGTTCTGCTAGAACTGAAGAACAGTATTTTACAGACACATTTTATTTTTTTAATGTTTATTTATTTATTTATTTTGAAAGAGAGAGAGAGCATGAGAAGGGGAGAGGAGCAGAGGGAGAGAGAGAGAATCCAAAGCAGGCTCTGCACTGTCAGTACAGGACCCGACACATGGCTCGATCACACAGACCATGAGATCATGACCTGAACCAAAACCAAGAGTTGTATGCTTAACCAACTTGGTCACCCAGGTGCCCCAGATGCATTTTATATAAAAAAAAAAAACCTCAGCTTTTATTTTCTGTTAGCAGTATCCATCTTGTAGAAGGTTCAAAACATTAGGCAAAACATTGGAGAAAAACACTGTGATGGGCTGAGATCTGCAGAAAAAAACTGAAAGAGGTATCTGTAAGAAAGAAAAAGAACAACAAAAGCCTCTTGGGAACAAGTTAGGAGATAAAGGGATAAAAAATCATCATTCCACAGTATGATGGTGATATAACCTTGAGACCCTGAGACCCACAAGTGGAGTCCCTGGCTCTTTGAGCACCAGATCTAAGGGTCAGTTTTCTTCAGGGTGCCTTATCCGTAATCAATGGGCCAGTTTCACCAGACCACATTCCGGCCACCTCCATGTGAGCTGGGAAACAGTGGAAAGCAAAGGTGAAGGCTTAGTAACGTGGCTAACAAACAACAACAGAATGACAACACATACCGACACCACAAACTCTCCTGGAACACCCAAGGTAAGAGAGGATTGAGAGGCAGTTACTTAGTGTTATGGTGGTTAAACTCATCAGCTAACTTATTCAATTATGCATGCATTCATTCACTCCAAACTATATATTGAACATTGGAGATGCAGAGATAAATTAAATCCATTTATTAGCTCTCTCCATAGATGGGACATGGGGAAACTTTACAGAAACAAGTAAACTAATATATATGATAGAGATTTTTAGACAGTTGGGAGAAAAACAATCATTTATACAGAGAAGGTGATATTTGATCAAGACCTTGAAAGGTGAACAGGAGGTAAGCAGGAAGGGTGTAAAGGGCCTTGTAATCACAGGCACCAGCATGAGCAAAGACACAGAAGCATGAAAGTAACATGACAATGCATTCAGAGAAAGGGAGTGGCCAGCACAATCAAAACTTGGTGTTTGTAAGTGAGAGCAATGGGAGGTAAAACTAGAACGTTTGGGTGGGACAGATCAAATTTGGAAGACCTTTGAAGAGAAGGCTAAGAACTTTGAAATTTATTCTGGAGGAAAATGGGGGAGCCATCAAAACTTTAAAGTATCAATATTCTAAGAGTAGCCTAGTGTTATGAATTAGTGATAATTGGTGAATAGTTGATATGCAGAAGAGTATGGAGATAGAAGACCAGTGGGAAGCACTGCAGCAATACAAAAGAGAGGTAATGAGTCTAGGATTAAGTGCTAGGGAGGAAGGAGAGCAGAGGCAAGTCCAGGCCTTATTTAGAAGGTAACACTAGAAGAATTTGGTAAAAGGTTAGATGTAGAGAGTGAGAAAAACTTGGACTTAAGGTTCTGGTTTGGCACACTGGATCTTGTTTGGATTTCAAGTACCTACCTCAGTGCCAAGCACTGAGTAGGGCCTTACTAAATATTTGTCTAATGGATGAATGACTTAATACATAATGGTGGCCTTTGCTAGAACAATCTGAGAATGGAAGAGATGAAAGTCAGAGTGCATGAATGAAGACAGTACAGGGAGGTGAAGAAGTGAAGCTCACTCCTGCTGCCTCAACCCTGACTTTGTATTGTCCTGTGGTTTCTATAAGAAACATTAAAAAGGACTGATTTTTTTCCATTTGAGGCAGATTTGCAGTTCAGCTTTGCTTCCTCCTCTTCTCTGCAATATGCTTGGCCCTAGATTCACTTCAGCTGCTGATACACTTACACATTTCTGAAGTTCAGGATTTGCGCTCATTTTCCCCAATAGCCCAATTCTTCTGCATTTTATATTTTTTAAGTCGACGTAAAATTGACATAAAACATTATATTCATTTCAGGTACACAACATTCAAACATTCAGTATTTTTACATATTGGGAAATGATCACCACAATAAGTCTAGTTAAATTCTGTTACCTTACATAGATACAAAAAACTTTTGTCTTGTGATGAGAACTTTTAAGATCTACTTTCTTAGCAACTTTCAAATATGCAAAATAGTATTATTAACTATAGCCATTATGCTGGCTTTATATCCCTGGGACTTACCTGTTTTATAACTGGAAATTTGTACCTTTTTACTACCTTCACCCATTTCACCCACTGCCACCACTACACCCCCTCCCCATCTACCCAACCACCAATGCTTTTTTATCATTTTAATTCTCTTCTATAAGCTCTTTCTTTACACTGAGGGCTTATACTCTTTCTATTGTTGTTGAGACATCTCTCTGGTGTCCTTTTTTGGGGGGAAATCTTATTTCTTCTATTGGACAACTTCAGATTGTAACTAGTAATTGAGTCTGCAAGACATTTCACAACCATAGTCCTACATCATCACTTTTATCTACCTTTTGAAACAGTCTCTTTGGAGTGCTCAAAATCATAAGGCAGGGAAGACTGCTCACAAGTATGTGAAAGTCATGAAATATACAAAAAGAAAAACTCTTCCTCTAAGTCTGAATTTATAGAACAATTTTCCTAATGAGGGCATTATTTACAGTTAATCAAATTTCATGAAGAATGATAAAATGATAGAATGTTAAATATTATTTTACTATACCCATTTGCTTAATCGAATTCACCTAGACTGGCCTGTGAATCTTCAGGGCCACAGTCTGCCATACCATCATTCCCTAGTTCCCAGAAAACGTCCACATTTGACAGGACATTGATATTGCCCAGGATTTGGTATGGGTGTGAGTATTTGAGCTGCACTGACTGAACTCCTGCCAAAGTCTGTATATATATATATATTCCCAGAAAAGGCTATTCCAGACCCAGGGCTGGTTTTGATAACTAACAGATCTGCGTTTTTCATGACAAGCAGGGTGTGTGTATGCATGGGTGTGGGTGTGGTGGGGGTGGGGAAGAAGAGCTCCTGGTAGTGGTAGTAGTGATATTTTTGTATTAATTCAATTGATTAATAGGTACAACGTAAGAGCACCTTTGATTTTAGCACTTTTTTTTCCCTTTAAACAGAAACATAGATGTATCTTTCTTTTTACCTTTCTCTTCCACTGAGGTATTGTCACACATTTAGCATCTGGATGTAAATAAATAATACAAGGTATCATCAAAGCATAGAGATTGAGAGAGAGAGAGAGAGAGAGAGAGAGACTGGACTGGGAGTGGGGAGGCCAAGGTTCTCTAACTAGAGAACCTCCTCTGCTAACTTTCTGTGAGACTTTGGGCAAGTCACTTCATCTCTCTATACCTCAGTTTCCAAGTGTGTAAAATTAGGGTGTTAGACTAAATAATCCTTAAGAGTTCTTCCAGATAAAAAATTATATAAATCAGTGGAATATACAACCTGTTTCCTTTTTCAAAGATGGTATTGTTTAAGTTTGGGGTGACCTACTTTTGAGAGCATGTGCAATAAAAAAATCTCTAAATCCAAGATGTCTTCAGAAATATTATGTTGATGAAACCCAGTTCTTTAAAAAATATTTCTGCTTTGATGAGCTGAACTGAAAATCTCAGTGTTCAATTTTATTCCATTTTACCCCCTTTATTTTCATTGCCCCTGTAGTTGTCTGACAGAATGAGATCCAGAGGTACCTCCTTCCAAAGAACACCCACTGACTAGGTGCATTTTCCTCATAATTCATCTATTAGTCATTTAATAGAAAAGGAAACTGAGACTCAGAAAGGGCAAAGGATATGTGTAGGATAATCATCACAATAAGTGCTTTTGCTTTCTTTCTTAAACACAGATGATGATTACAGAGTGGAGGAAGGACAGTCTGGGGTAAATATGGCTTTGGCCTTGCCTCCCCGACATGCAGTCTCTGGCAGAGTGGAGGGATGTAAGCAAAGTTGACAGCTCTGAATGTTTAGGTGGAATTATCACTGGAAACTCTCCCTTCACAGGACAGAGGGAGAGAAAGTCAGAGCTACAGATAAACAAAAACTTGGCAAAGAGCTCTATTGCATAAATAAAAATACTGAAGGGACACTAGAATACCAAGAGTATCCCTTCCTCCTCATAGCTGAGGTTATCCTGTGATATATTACACCTTCAAATCCAGAGGACAAATCTAACATTCCAAAAGTCTGCCTCATTCATTCAGTGTTCAACAAATCCTTACTGCACACTCACTGTGTTGGGTGCTGTGCCAGGTGTTACGGATGGGACAGAGGTACAAATAAATGCTTACAGTGCAAGTAGACAAGCAGCAAAAATTATGTATGAACGAAAGTGCCTATGGGAGTACAAAGGAGAGAAGGACGAGACTACAGCACCATTAGCCAAGTAAAGCTCCACAAAGGAGATGATATTTGACCTGAGTCTTAGATGGGCACTCACTCACTAGAGAAAGCAGGGACTGATTATAAGTGCATCATAGATACTATCTCATTTATTCCTACACAATAGGTGTCTGTTATCTCCAGGTGAGAGATAAGAAAAGTGGAATTCATAGAGATTAGGTAACTTAACACAGCTAGTTCAAGTAGAAGGCAAAGCTAAGATTTGAACCTAGATATATCTGATTCCAAGGCCTGCTATCTTAACTACTACTGGGTTATATTGGGAATTAGGTCAGAAGGCCCAAAAGCACAGAGGACTGAAGGAACCAGGATGATTTGTTCCAGAAATAAGAAGTCTCCTAGTGGTGGTGGGGGGGGGGAGGGGCAAGGCTGGACTTGGTTCTATAGTTAGTGTGAAAGCAATGCAATGTTTATAAAGAGGTGGTAATATGGGGTGCCTGGGTGGCTCAGTCGGTTGAGCATCCAACTTCAGCTCAGGTCATGATCTCATGGTTGGTGGGTTTGAGCCCCACGTCGGGCTCTGTGCTTATAGCTAGGTCAGAGCCTGGAGCCTGTCTTCAGATTCTGTCTCTCTCTCTCTCTCTCTGTCCCTCCCCTGCTCGCACTGTCTCTCTCTCTCTCTCTCTCAAAAAATAAATAAAACATAAAAAAATTTGTTTTAAATAAAAAAAAATAAAGAGGTGGTGATCTGCTCAGATTGTGGGGGGTTTTTGTTTTTTGTTTTTTGTTTTTAGCAACATCATTCTGGGTACAATATGGAGAATAGCTTGTAAGGGTGTCAGAGGAAAGTAGAGGTCAAGGCAAGATAGAATGCTTTGGACTAAAGGTAGCAGCTATAGAGAAATAGAGAAATTAACAGAGAGGGCACTCAGAAGATAGAATCAATACTAGTTGATAATAGATTATATGTGGCTGTGGGAAAAAGAGGAGTCTAGGATGACTTCTAGGTTTCTGGCTTGGGCGATTAGCAGAAGTAGTAATTAATCAAAATCAGAAATTCAAAAAGAATTTAGGGGACTGTCATGCTGAATATGAAGGACATTCGAATAAAGATTACCAGTTGGCACTAGGGGATACAAGTTCAGTTAGTAACTGAAGCCACAAAAATGATTGAACTTGCCCTGTAGAATCTACAGTCTGGATAAAGAAGAGAGTTCAGGGCAGAAGAACCCTACAAAACATTTACATTTAAGAAGAGCAGAGGGTAAGAAGTCTGCAAAGCAGACATTTACCATGAGAATCCTTCCATCACTTGCCTCCATATCCTATGGCAGGAGCATGGCATATGTGCTGAGGTCAACAGTAGAGAACCACTGAGTGCTAAGGCAAACCACAGATGAGTACATAACGTAAGTTCAGGAACTGTAGGTACAGTAAAGTACCCCCATCCCACATACTGATTCCCAGATATACTGCAAATGATGTAGATATTATTACCAAAACATATTTTACATTCATCTAATATTGTTTCCATTGTTGATCCACCAGGGAAAGTTTGATTAAAACTTTGATTAAACATTTGATTTGAAATTTGCATCCCTTCTGTTGACCCAGATATTGTCTCTGTACAATTCCAAGATTCTATCTTAGCAAAATGGAAAACAAAAAGTGATTTCATCTAATGGATTTGAGAATTCATTTACCTTCATCAATTTTCTACATTTTAAAAGTCAATATAAATTTCTCTTTAAAAAATTACCAGTTAAATTTGTAACATTAATTAAACATAAATACATTGTTCACTATGTAGCATCCTCCCCTTATTCTAAGAACAAAAGTCTTCTCTTCAGGAAAAAAATAAAATGAATGCAATGTAAAGGTTAAGCAAGTCAAAAGAATCAATGTTGGAGTTGCACTCACATATTGCCGAAGGGGATGGATTTGGGGTTTATTTGTCATTCTTTCAGACAACTAGCTCTGTTGCAAGACAAATCAATGTTGAACCACACTTAGTCATCATTGATCAATTGTTTCATGATCAATTTAGGTTTGTTCTCCGGAGAGTTCTTAAATAAGTTTAGCTAAAAGGGAACTTGCTGCCTGCCTGTATTAGCTTTTGCAGAACAATCTTTGTCCCTCTTTCTGTGACATGGTGTTGATATATGACAATAACCAGAGACTTGCTTATTTTGAAATCAGAAACCCTAGAGAGTAGCTTTTAATTTCAGCACCTTTGTTATGATAAACTCATTTCAACAGAAACTTTCTTGGCCATGTCAAACTTTTCATCACCTCCAGGAGAAAGCTTTCTTTCCTTTGAGCCCCCCAAGGAGGTGGGGGGTAGGGGCAACACATCATAGACCTGAAACACCAGGTGCTTGTCACCAATTCCACTTTTCCAGATCTTGAATGATGCTGGGTCAGTTTCTGGGCCTATCAGCCTATGTTGGGTAAATGAGGTCAAGGTTAAGCATGGTTCTTATCTCCATAGGGGTTCTCTGTATGTGAACTAAAGACAATCTCCCTCCCTCAGTCTTGTGTGTGTGCATATATGTGTGTGTGTGTTGCAAGAGAAAAGGAGAAAAGACAGATGAATCACACCAAATCTAGCCCCTGCTTTACAAATGATCTTTTCAATGCCTTCCTACTCCACCTTTGCCTCTGTGCCCTAGCTGGAGTCCTATTCAGCTGTGGTGGAAATAACTTGATGCTCTCTTAAAGCATGTAGGTTTGGCAGGACAGCAAAGAAGAGCACACAGGGAGTGGATGGAAGGCTGAGTTGAGCTGCCTACTTGTTAGTTCCATTTTCAAGGTAGCATAAAGATCTCCTTTTCCTTCTACTCCCTGAGAGGAACCTCCTGTTTCCATTCTAGAACTTCCAATGGTGCTCTAGGGATGGGTATTTGCTCCATTGTGGTTTCTGATGGATTAGTACAGCAATAACTTAATACAGTATCTCCATGGACAAATGTCTTCAGAGTTCCAAATATGGAATGTACAAATAAGCTTTGGGTGCACAGCCTATTTATTAGTAAATTGGTAATGAGTTAATTTTATTCAGACAGTTTTAATTAAGGAAAATGCTCTAATATTTCTTGTCTACCTCTTTAAGCTGTGAGCAATTAAAAAGCAGGGCATTCATTACCTCAGAATGTGATAAGAGAAAAAAATATATATAAATGAGCTTTGACTGCTGTATGTATGACATAAAAACAATGCCAGATACATGTAGAGTACTTCTTGAGTCTCAGACTCTATTGTAGGTGCTTTCATATGTTAATTTATTTAGTCTTTGTAAAAACCTCATAAGGAAGGTACTATTATACCCCAGTTTTACAGATTAATTAGTGTGGCACAAAGAGACTAAGCAACTTGCTAAAAATTACAGCTACTAGGTGACCAAGCTGGGATTCAAATCCAGTGTGCCTGGTTCCAACTTGGCATTACTTTCTGTCCCAAAGTCTCTGCTCATACTGCTCCTTATTCCTCTAATACTTTCCCCCAATATGTCAGAATTTTTCCCATCTCTTGAGGTCAAGGGATGCCACCTCCCTCATCATAACTTTGCAGATCCCCCTCATTGGAATCAGCCTCCATTACTACACTCCCAGGGTTTTGCAAGCTTCTTTCGTGGCACTTTTCACACTTTGCCTTTGATTCATGCTATTCACAAACTTGTTATCAAGTCTGCTAACCACCTTCCTTCATAGGCCATAGTAACTTTAAGGAGGAGGCTGGATTCTGCTCACCTTTATATACTCTTTAAGTGGCCAGTAGAGTATCTTACATAAAGTAGGTGAATAAGACATGGTCCCTCCCCTCAAACAATTTACAATCACCAACTTAAATACATCATTCCTGTTCAAGAAGAACTGAGGCCCAATTTACACAGAACACAACATTTGTCATTTGAGGGACCAGTTCCATATCTTAGAATCCTCATAATGGTCTTTTCCTGAGCAGCCTCTGGGACACAGGATAAACTGGTGTGGCTTAGTAATCATAGCAATCTTATAATACTTGATGAAATGGAACTCAGCTGAGCCTCCTACCTGAACTAGGAATCTCCTCTCCAGAGTCCTTGCCATAGGAACTCACCATAAGCATTGTCCAGGACCTGGAAGGTGCCTCTTCTCTCACAAAGTTAGTCCATACCCATGTCTATAACCTTGTCAGTAGGAAAGTCTTTCTGGGATTGAACTAGAATCTGCCTTCCTCACATCTCTGGTACCTTATTCCTCCTTCTTCCCCTCAAAGTCATACCACAACAACTCTGCATTTTTCAGTCAATTATTTTGGCAGGGTGGTCATGATCAACTTTTCAGTGCATGATGCAAACGACCCAGACAACTGTACTTCATCATCACACTCAGTAAATTGGATTATCCTTTTAGCTATTTGATGGATTACTTAGCAAACAACCCCAAAGAGCTGTAAATGATTGATTCTTGTTTCAATGTATAGATATTGTCAAGGGGAGAACACTGATTTGTTAAATGCCTAAATGGTAAGATGACATCTATCCACTCACAGTGCAAAACTGTGGCCACCAACTTCTTGCACTCCATGAGTCTTGGTGTGATCACTGCTCTCTCCCCTTCATACCACACAGTGTCCTGGGAGCATATGCTTCTTGGCCCTCTACCTTTCTTTGAAGTTTTCCATGACTTGGCCCAGCCCACACTTTAGGGATATGGGGTAAGAGCTGGCCTGGAGGCTCCTCAGGCTCAGTTTGCTACCAAGAAAGCTGTCCTGCTTCCCCAGATCTTCTAGACCTCATACACTTAGGTCTTCCCACCTTGACACAATGAAACACAGAGGGACTTATGTAGGTCTGGCCTGCTGACCAGCCCTGAGATTCCAGAGGTCTCCCAGGCCCAGCCAGCTCCCAGTGTAACCTGAGATTATAAATGGATCAACAAAATTTACAGAACTTTGGTATTTTTTCTGAATATTGACAAAGTCTTAAGTGTCATAAAAATGACTCCACCTCTAATATTAAAGACTAGAAAAGAAATATCTAGTTTTAAATTTTGAATCAAAAGTTATAAGAAGCAGTTCATCTGGACAGTTTATAAATGTGCTCAACATGAGTTATCTTAACATGTTCTAATTCTATTGATTCCTTTTTATTTGCTGTTCAATTTTGTTTCTGAGGCCAAAGATGAAAGAGATTAATTCAGGAGAATGGGTCTATTGCATGAGCTATTGTCCAGGAAAGATTGAAATCAGAGTCAGTTTCAAATTTGACTTTCACTGTTGACTGTTTTGACTTGGCAAATCACTTAGACTCTCTGAGCCTCAATTATATCATGTGAAAAATCAGGACAGTAATCTCTGCCCTGTCTACCTCAAGGCTGAACTGAGGATACTGTGAGACAAAATATGTGAATATCTGATTTGTTTTTTTGAGAAAAGTCTGAAATAACACAAGGGCTGCTTTCTGGGTCTGCCAATGAGTTAAGGTTGAGCAGTAAGAATGTCTAGGTCCCAATTCCCCCAACCCACCTCTGAAGAAAGTACTTACCATGAGGTGGGGGGAAAAGGCCTCAGCATCTGTAGCCCCCCTTTTTCTTCATAGCCATTTACATAAAGTGTGTGTTTATATCTGTCTTTCTGAGTAGTGCTTTTATCCTTAAAACCTGACTTGATCTAATGGCATGTGGCAGGAGTCACTAACTTGTCATCCAGCCAACATCTGCAGTTCTTATTGTCCATCCTAAGTGGCAGGGGCAAGTAGGAGAAGGCTGCAGAAAGACATATATTTGTATGAGATTTTGTTTTACTTGTGTGAAGAAACAGCAATATATTTGATAGAGTTTCTGTTCTGTTTGAACTGTTTTGTTGGGATTCACTAAAGTCTTCCTAAGTCACATCTTCATATTCTCTCATTCTCTACCTTCAATTGTTTCTTCCATATATCATGGTAGGTTAACCCACTAGCAGTCTCAGCCTATCCTCATTCCCTGCCTCCCAGGAGCCTCCTTCAGTTTTCTACCATTCGGAGCACATTTCATGTGGCAATTGCCAAAACTCTCTAAATTTAATGAGGCTTCTGGACAATTCCAGAGCATTCCTCCCTTCAAAGTTTGTGCTGCCCAATAACAACAACTCAGGCATAAATCCTGATGCATTGACTTTTGTGCTTCTTCTGAAATAATATCACTAATGACTTTTTGTGACTATTGGAGACCTTTGAATAGAAATTGAATTAAAACACTGGCAACAAATACCCATGAGTCATGTAAGACTCAAAGCCCAAAAGTAAATGTTCATTTTGCATACAAGAAGAATTTTATTAACATTTCTTTGATCGATACATCTGATAGTGTCATAAAGAGTTGTGTTAAGGGAAAATTCTTTATAGAATTATATCATATTATATTATGTCATATTTTCCCATTTTCTAACACTACAAAAAAATAAATAAGTGATCCTGATGGGAAAGAAACAGTTTATTCTCAAAAGCACGTTTTATTTTATTTATTTTTTTTACATTTATTTATTTTTGAAAGAGAGAGACAGAGCATGAACAGGGGAGGGGCAGAGAGAGAGAAAGAGACACAGAATCTGAAGCAAGCTCCGGGCTCCAGGCTCCGAGCTAGCAGTCTGCACAGAGGCTGACGTGAGGCTCGAACCCACGAACCATGAGATTATGACCTGAGCCGAATCAGACACTCAACCGACTGAACCACCCCTCAAAAGCACGTTTTAGAATACAACACGATTTTTTAAAGATTGTGTATTCAATAGGTTTGCTAACTTTATTAGCAATAAATTCTATAATAACACTGGAGAAAATGTGCTAAATATTATGACTTCATTCTGTGAATCACTGATGGGTATTTGGGATGGATTTTTCCTCCTTCAAACAGGCCCCCAAGTGAGCTCTTCAGAATGTTTTCTGATTCATCTGGGAAATCTGATTGCTTCTGGAGTGTTAAACAGATGCTTTTAAGGAGGATTTAGAAACGAAACTTCAACCAGAAGTGTTTTTAGAGTGGATGCGACTTGGGTGTCAAATTGACACCTTAAATGAGAATTTTCAATCACAATATTAAATGAATGCTTGAATACACTTTAAAACAAGAATACCTGCATCAAGCAAGGTGGATAGAAAGCAGGACATGTCTGGGGCAGCAAAAATAATTATCAACAGACTCACAGTCCTATTACCTTATGACAAAACTAGATGAAAGTCCCCAAAGGATGGATCAATGATCCTGGGAGACTCATCAATTACTTCTCAGTCCTCCCCCTGGTGAAAAGTGGCTTTCTTAGCTTAATGTCAGAGGGGACATCTTTGATTCAATCAGCATAGAATTTTAGCAATGGAAGGGCCTCCAAAGCCAGACAACATATCATGAGCATCTACGATGAGCCAGACTTGTGCTAAGTGCTGGAAAAGTAAAAGATCAATGAGGCATAGGTCTGTCCTCAAGAATATCTTTATCTACCTTGACTTCCTAAGTGTATACATGGAAAACTCGTCCACAGAATACAAAAGGTTTGTCCAAGGTCATCCACTACTCAGAAGCAAGAGCTTCAGTTGAAACAGGATTCAGGTGCTCTTTCTTCCTCATCATGTTGTTGTCTTATAACACTGTATTATGTTACCTTTATCCTGGGATTTGTGTTTGTTTCAGGATAAAAATAGCTGGAAAACATCAAAAAAAAGTTTAGAACCACTCTTTAGCCTTAACCTCACATTGGGCTGCAACATCAGTGAGGAACAGGAAGACTCTCTGTCTACATCTCCCATCACTCTTTTGGAAGCCATGGGTTCAGAGAACAGAGCAACAGAGCAACAGTCCAAAAGCAATAGAAGAAAGGGGAGAGCACATAACCCTTTCATGGTCCCATTATTATTTCTGGCCAACCCTTGGAATTGAAAATAAGGAATTTGAGAAGAAGCTCAAGATTTTTTCTTGAAAGAGCATTAAATGTGCTCAAATAGCTTTACAACTAGGATCTCTGAAGAGCAGAGAGGGAGTCCTTCCATCCAGCCTTCTCCTCCGAGGGACCCAAAATGGTGAAAGACATGGAGAAAGGGCACAAAGAGCTATTGGGGAGATGCCAGACAGAACCAACACTGGGGAGGATATAAACCCAAAATATCTACAAATTCATCACCAGATAGTAAGACACAGGGAAAGAGTGGGAAGAGGTGAAGGAATTGTTTGCTGTAGGGCAAAAAGAATGACAGACATCAATCATTTCCACCTCAAAATATGAGAGAATACGATGAGATGCATTTAGGAGGAGTCATAAAAATGAAACCTGTTTGAAGATCCAGGGGCTTCATTTTGCCCTCTCCAGTTGGATGTGTCTGCCTTCTGCTTAGGAAGTCTCTTAACTCTGCAAAGCTAAGAGGGGCAGAAAAGTCTTCATGTATGAAGGCTGCTGGCAGCTGGGTCCTATAGTGGCCAGCATTTATTGAGTGTTTATCATGTGTTTTACATGCATTATCTCTCATCATCTCCACCTTGATCATTTACAGGAGGGACTTGGGCACAGAGAGGTTTTCTTGCCTCCAAAACCTATCCTTTTAACTACTGTGCTCTACCAGCACTGACCAAGGGCCCAGGGAGCAATATGAAGAAGCCCTCAAGTTTTCTTCTTAGTCACTATTTGGTCTGGTTTCCTGGGCTAGGAAAGGAGGCAGGGAGACAGAGAAGAAGCTCTGGGAAGGAATAAAGAGTTGCATTCGGTAGTTCTCCATGGAAAACCCAAAACAGTAGGAAAGGCACAAGGGAGGTCAGGACCTTGTTACTTTTTTTAATGCAAATTTATTAATGGTGGAAGCCAAGTCACTACATTTAGAAGTGGAACACAACAAAAATTAGAACATTTCATCCCAAATGGTTCAACAGTAAACATAGTTCAGCTTTAGTAAGCATTGGATGTGCCAAATTAGGCAGAGATTAAAGATGCTGATTTGGGTTTCAGAGCCTTCAAGAAAAAATTCTACTCAAACTAAGAAAGTAGATTCCTTGTCACAAATGTAGCAGTATATTAGACAGAATTTTTTTGAAGTGCTACACTAGAAAAGCACCAAACTTGGAGTCAAGAGACTAGGGTTCTTATTTCAGTTTTGCTACTCACTTGTTCTGTGACCTTTGGCAAATTTGTTACCATCTCTGGGCCTTAGCTACATCCTCTATAAAGTAAGGAGGTCTATTGATAGTTTCTGGGGGTATTTTCTGCTTGAACACTCTGGGAGTCAGCTATTCCAAGAGATATTACCAGAATCACAGAAAAAGAGATAGTGTTGGCTGAAAAGCTGATGAATAAGGTGGTTGAAGAAAAAGAATAATACATGGAGGTTATGACATTGGAGCATGGTATCTGGGAGCACATCTGGGGACTGCATTAATTCAGGTCCTCTGGGAAACAGACACTAAGGTGGAGTTAGGAATATAAATCCTATGGAAGATAAAAGGTGGGGGGAGACAGAATGGACAGAAAGAGTCTTCAGAGGACAATGCAAAGCTGACCTCTAAGAAAGGAATGAGGAAAGGAAGCAGAACTGAGCAGGGAGAACCACAAAGTGCAATGCAGAGATAACAAACTCTTGGCCAACCCAACATGGAGCTCCAGAGCCAAGCCTAGCCCTTAGAGAAGTCCCACATTGAATGCAAATTTGTGCAGCACTCTGGAGAACACTGTGGAGATTCCTCAAAAAACTAAAAATAGAACTACCTTATGATCCAGCAATTACACTACTAGGTATTTATCCAAAGGATACAAAAATAACAGATTCAAAGGGGCACATGTACCCCAATGTTTATAGCAGAGCTATCAACAGTAGCCAAACTATGTAGAGCCCAAATATCCATCAACTTATGGAATGGATAAAGAAGAGGTGGTATATATATATCTATATCTATCTATCTATCTGTATATATATATATATATATATATATACACACACACTCACACACACACACACACACACACACACATATGGAATATTACTCAGTCATCAAAAAGAAATCTTGCCATTTGCAAAGACGTGAATGGAGCTAGAATGAATTATGCTAAGCAAAATAAGTCAGTCAGAGAAAGACAAATACTATATGATTTCACTCATATGTGGAATTTAAGAAAGAAAACAGATGAAAATATGGGAAGGGAGAAAAAGGAGGAGAGAGGGAAAAAACCACAAGAGACTCTTAATGATAGAGAACAAACTGAGGGTTGATGGGGAAAGAGGTGGGTTGGGGATAAGCTAGATGGATGATGGATATTAAAGAGGCCACTTGTTATGATGAGCACTGGGTGTTGTATGTAAGTGATAAATCACTGAAGTCTATTCCTGAAACCAATATTGCACTGTATGTTAACTAACTAAAATTAAAAAATAAAAGAAGTCCCACATTAGGCAGAAATGACCAGGGCATAGTGACCTCAGTGTGCACAGTCACTGCCTGGGAGCTGCCCAGGAAGAGGATGGCCTTGACACACAAGCTATCAGCTCACTGCACACCTTGCAGCTTAAAGGCACATTCTTCCTTGGAAGGAGTTCCAGAGGACACAAAGATAGTGGAACTTGCCAAAGAACAGAAAAGACAGTGAGTGAAGTATCTATATTTCAGTTACTAAACACTTTCCTATGGAACTTCACTTTACCAAGATATTCTTTTAGATTCAGATCTTGATCAGTTATAAACTATTAGAATTATATAGATTCAATTCAATAAAAATAAGATTAGGTGAAGTTAACCTGAAAAAAATAGGCTGTTTTCACCATACAGATTATCTAATAATTTTCTGAGTTTGCTTTCCTGCATAGATCTGCCATTAGAGAAAAGCATAAAGTCCTAGACTTTTAAGACTGCTTGAAACTTTTAGTAGCCATTGACTTCAAATCTCTGTCACTCCAAACCTCTGACAGCATTCCGACCAAGAGGTCATCCAGCCCCTGATTAATATCCCCACAAATCCTTAGGAACTCACTACTTCCTGAAATAGTCCCCTCAGTTGGAGTCCAAAGACTCTGACTGCTTCTGAGATTTTCCTTGCAAGGAGCTGGACTCTATAATCCGGTGCTGATTGAACTAGTTCTTCCAAACCATGATTTGTGGATCAATGGAGCTTTGATATTCTGCTACTGCAGCATTTTTCTTTAAGGGAAAAAAAAGACTAAATATCCCTAATAAGGCTACAAACTGTGTAGCCTTGTTCATGGAGGCTCCACAGAGGTCTTTGAGAGCCCTTTCTGTTTTCAGGTTAGGGTTTCAAAAGATCATTTTGAGTCATCTCAACAACTTGCAGCTTCCTTGGATAAACTCACCAGGAGCCAGGAGAGAATCAACAGAACCAAAATGCTTCCAATGCCTGCTCTGAATAGGCACAGGGAGGAATAAAGCACAATCTCACACCTCAAGTAACTTACCTTAGAAGGCTGAGATATTCCCTGAATAAAATGCAGTGAGTGATTTTAAGGTCTTAATGATGCAGTGGCCTAAGGGCGTGTTCTGAAAGATCTGAGAGACTGTGACTGATTAATTTTCACTGCCTAACTATTAACTAGAGATTCTCTCCTATCCTGCCTTAGACATACAACTCCCAGGGCTTTGCTTTTTCCACTCAAGTTTCAAGTTGCATTTGAAAACTCCCATGTTGTAGAGATCAAGAAGCAAATACAAAATCAGAAGGAGAGAAGAAATGGCACTGGAAATCCAAATATAACAGGTGGTCTTTGGGGACCTGGGAAACAAGAAACAACACTAAATCATTTCTTTGATAGATGGAAACCTTCACCATTAGGATATGAAATGGGTAAAGTATCAATCTCTTAATTAGCAGAGTCTTTTCATCTTATTAACACTCAGGTGTCATTTACCAAATGCCAAGTCTTTTACAAATAGACACACTGTGGATATCAGTACAACATGGCTATAGACATGTCTAAAATGAATTATCAAGATGACTATATCTTTAATATCCTTGAGATATTCAGTTGGATTCCTTTATATTAAAAACAGCTTCCTTACTGGGGACCTGTGAAATCATTCAATGAGCACTCAATGGTATGATTTAAGAAAGGATTAGTCGTATTGATTTAGAACTCTCTGAGAAACCAACTGTTGAAATGCCAAATGAGACACTGGTTTTTCTAAAATATTTTCATCAATTGTAACTTTATGTTTTAGGCATTCCTTTATCCTTAAAATGAAAACAAAGGTGGGGCAATGAGGTAGGGGAGGGGGATTACCAACAGGCATGATCAGTTCACCTAAAGAGGCAGTGATGATATGCAGTAAGTAGAAAGAGATATGGCTGGAGTTTAGGTACTACCTATCACTGACTAGCTGTATAATGTTAACTAAGATATTTAAGTAATTTTACTCACTCGATAAAAATGTGTCAGATGTGAGGCTTATATGGGATAATAATTAAGGAAATATTCTGCAAACTATAGAAGTATTCTTCACATTTCAGGGCTCTCATCACATATTACTGTGGCCCAGGAAAGCCCTGATAGAGCAGACAATTAAGTGCACAGGCTAGGAGGTAAGATTCAGTCCCAGATCTGACCTAGGGTGAACTGCTTAACTTCTATGTGTCTCAGTTTCCTTATTTGTAAAATATGGATAACGCAGGCACAACCTCATAAGATTGTTATGAGGATTATATGAGAAGAAACATATAAGGCACTTACCACAGTGTCTGGCACACACAGTAAAAGCTTATCAAATGTTAAGTGTTGTTATTGCTATTGTTATACTTTGAATTGTAGGTGTGTCTACAAATGGCCTCGGAAGATTTTCTTCCTGTTTAATACCTGGGCAACAATAATAGTGCTGGTAGTGCTGGTAGTATCAAGATGCTCCCACTCACAATGTGTTCCATGGCTCACATTAAACCTGTGAGATAACCAGGGCAAGACTCCATATCCCTGCTCTACAGATGAGAAAACTGAGGTAAAGAGAGTTGAAGGACTTGCCTGAGGCCACACATCTAATGCCATGGACTTTGGATTCTGAATCCAGTACTCTTCAAAGTAACTTGCTGTCATCTCATCTATAAGACAAATATACTTTCCTATCAAAGTCTAACTCCTTGCTCACTAACAGAATATAATGCTTTTAAAAGCAAGAAAATAACCCCCATGCTTCCTTGAGGACATCAAATTGGTCACTGTATCATTATAGCAACAAAAATGAATATGATTTAAAAACCCCTGTACCTGCAAGAGATGCAAATTAAATTTGTAAAAAGATACAATTATCTAGTAATATCCTTTGCAGTAATAAGGGAAAATACCAGCAACAAATTCTGGAAAGCATATAGGTGAGGAAGGACCTTCTCAGCTAGAAGACGTGGAAAACATCAGGACCCTTCTGGAAAAGTATATGGACAAACTTTGTGAATATCACAGAGTCCCATTGCTATTTTCCTATAGAAAAATAAAGCAAATAATATTAAGAATGACTTCAGCAGCCAAGCCATGTCTTGTACATGTGCTCACAGAGACATATATAAGAATATTCATAGCAGCACCTTGAAAATAAGGAGGGGCACCCTCTTTTATATGACTTAATAAAGTCTATTTTTAATAACCATGGAAAATGCACTTCAATCAAAGTTCATATATATGAAACTGCACCAACTTGTAGAATCCCATTTATGATGGAATGGAAGATTAGTGCTAAGAGAAATGAGAGGTTCACAATTTAACTCTCAAAGGTGTAAGACATAAATAAAAAGTTATAAAATAAAACTTGTATTTCTCAAGATACAAAAAAATAAATCAGAAAATTTTACAGTAGGAAAATGAGAAAATAGAGTGATTAAGTACTTTAGAACCAGAAAAAAAGAGAAAGGCTAAGATGGAAAAAAGGCAGTAGAACAGCGCTAGAATAATGCTGAGAAAGTGAGAAATAATCAGGCTAGGAGCCTCAATTGACAAGGCCATCCTCACTTAAGAAGTGTGTATAATCTAGAAGCTCTAATAAACCAAGAGCACACTTTACACACTGTATGTTAGCCAATTTGGCAATAAATTATAATTAATTAATTAATTAATTAATAATAAAAGATAAGCAATGGGCTTTGGCAGAAACTGAAGGAAATGTGTATCAATCTCTCCCAACAGTAACTGCAACCATGCTCTGACGCTCTGTCCCTCAATCTCTCAGTCATTAACAGTTTTTTTCTTCTCATCAAACACTGGAAGATATATACATAGATAGATAGATAGATAGATAGATAGATACAGATGCATAGGTATTAAGAAGTACATAGGTATATAATGATATATAGGTATATATTAAAGATATATATATATACACCTCTCACAGTGGTCTTACAAGGTGAACATATCCTTACTCTTAGTTTTCAAAGAAACTGAGGCTCAAAGTGGTCAAGTAACTTGCCCTAGGTTCCACAGCTTGCAAGTGGAAGACGTGGGATTTGAACCTAGGGTCTCTGACTTCTGAGTCAGTGCTCTAAAGCAGAGCATGGTACAATTGCAGCCCCAATCTCACCAACACATGTAGAAAAATGGCCACACCTACTTCTCATTCTTCTCCTTACACCAACCTAGATGTGGAAAACCCCACTTTTCTTAGCTTAGTAGAACAAAGTAGATATTCTCAGAGAAGAATTTTTACTAGGAGACTCAGGGGAAGTAAACAAATTCAAAATACTAAATATGAAGGCATTCAATACTGTTCAATAACTAGAGTGCAAAAAAAAATGAAAGAAAAAAATTGAGTCCCTACCCCACACCATACAGAAAAATTAACTCCAGATGGATTCAATACTTTGAAGTCCAAAATAAAACTCTAAGAATTTGAGTATTCAAGAGTCTCTCATGCTTTGTCTTCCTCCCTCTCCCTAACTCTTTTTCCTCCTTCCCTTCCCCATGGTCCTCTGTTAGGTTTCTCCGGTTAGACCTATGAGTGAAAACATATGGTATCTGTCCTTCTCCGCCTGACTTATTTCACTTAGCGTGACACCCTCGAGGTCCATCCACTTTGCTATGAATGGGACTCTTGAATGCTGAAAACAAACTGAGGGTGGAAGGGGGAGGGGGGAAGGGAAAGGGGGGTGATGGTCATGGTGGAGGACACTTGTGGGGAAGAGCACTGGGTGTTATATGGAAACCAACTTGACAATAAACTATAGATTTAAAAAATATAAAAAAATTTAAAAAATTTTAAAAAATAGAAAGCACTTTCCAAAACAAACAAACAAACAAAAAAACGCCTCTAAGAATTTTAGATGAAAATAGAGGGGAATGCTTTTCTGACCTATGGTAAGGAAAATTTTTTTAACAAGACACACACAAAAAGCACTAACCATGAAAGAAAAGATTGATAAATTTGACTACACTAACATTAAGACTAAGAGAATTTCTTATAAATTGGTGGTGTATATAAGTCTATCACTTTGAGAAACAACTTTGTATTTACTAGTAAATTGAAAAATTTGCATATCCAAGACTCAAAACAGAAATTCTTGTACATGTGCTCACAGAGACATATGTAAGAATATTCATAGCAGCACTGTTTGTAATAGCAAAAAAAAGCAAAAACAAAAACAAAAACAAAATTGGAAACAACCTAAATACCCAGCAACAGAAGAAAAGATTGATAAATTTGACTACACTAACATTAAGTCCCAGAACACTATTTGATACTGGTATCCTCATTAAAATGCAGTAAGTCAAACTAAACAATATATTGTTTCTAAGTATTTATATATGAAATTAAACTATTTAAAAATCATGAGAAAAAATAGAAAAACATGGAGGTGATAAACAGAAAATTCAGAATAGTGGTTTTCTTTTGAGGGGGAGTGGGAAGGCAGGGTGATGGGATGAGCAAGGATCACATAGGTAGATGTAAGTTTTTGGTAGTTTGCCAAGGTTGGGTGTTGGGTTCATAGGTATTTATTATATTTTTTAAATAAATAAAACCCTATATGATCTAAGGATGATGAAGTTCCATAAAAAGAAATTATGATTAACACAGTTAATACAACTTGTGTACCTGAGGCCCAGAAAGAAGAAAGAAAGGTCAACATTTCGAGTACTGATTTCTGATCCTTAACCAAAATACAATCAGAATATAGTTTTTTTAATCCATCATAATTCCAGTAATACATCCCTTTGTGACCAATATCAAGCTAGATCAACTTTCTGCAGTTAGAAATTGTTGACATCGTTCCAAGAAGTAATCACATTTCTGCCTAGAAGGGGAAAGTTGATGGATAGCAGCCCTGACAGATGTGCTGAGGACACTGTCCTGTGGCTACCTGGGTAATGGTTTGACATTTAATTAGAGGATTAAAAAACATCTGTCTCTTTTTCTTTCACTATGCAGAACATACTGAGGAGGGAAGGGAATGGAAAGAGAAATTAGATATACAAAATATGTGGTTTAATCTATTAGAGTAATGCTTCATTTATCTACCAGCATTGCTGGAAATGAGGTATTCCTCAGACATGAACTTTGCACATAACTTAATAAACCCCTTTTAAACCCAGGAACACTTTAAAAATCATTGTAATCATTTTTGATGAAATCTTGCATGATGGCTTATAAACTTGCTTGTTATCTAAAGAGAATAATATTCAAAGTCCAACTTTCTGCAATGTCCAAGCTTCATCATTCTAAAATAAAATTTTTGCATTGGGCAGTACACAGGGCAGTGGTAAGGACCTCATGTTCTCAATGGCCCGAAACTAATTTTTGAGTATTTGTGTCAGCTTTGTGTAAGTTTTCTGTAACTTTCCTACTAACTAGTCTATCAACCACCCCAACTCTCAGCATACTTGCCTCCTCAAGCACCACACTCTGTTTCTAATGTGGGAAAACAGAGGAGCAAGCCCCAAGCCTCATTCATTTACCTATTTATTAACCATTTATTGAATGACCAAAATGTGAAAAGTGGGGACCACGGAGGGAATCAGACACTGATTCCATTCCATTCAGAGTAATAGACTCTGTGAGAGCAGGACAGATAATGTGTCATGGGTATCCTGAGAAGGAATAAATCACTTATGGCTGGGGTATCAGAAAAGACTACTTGGAGGAGGAAGCATTTATACTGGGTCTTGAAACTGACAAGGTTGGAAACATGGAGATTGAGAGGAGGGCATTTCAGGTAGAAAGAGAACTATGAGCAAAATGCCAAGACCTAACGCATAACAGGTGTTCAATAAATATTTGTTAAACATTGAATGTAGATATGTAAGCAATAAGTCTCAAGGTGTATTGAAAGAAATGCAACGAATTCATTTTAGTTATAGTATAAAGAGGAAGTACAATCAGAACGGAAAGTAGGGCTAGACTGTGGAAGTCTTTGAATGGCAGGCTGAAGAATTAAAACTCTTTTTTTTTGTAGGAAATAACCATTGAAAATTTTGAGTAAAGAGTTGGTAATCAAAATTATTATTTCAGATGATTGGCAATGAGACCTGAACAAAGAATTGAGAGGAGAGATATTAGAGAAGTAGAAGTAACAGAAGTCCACCAACTGTATGTGGGAAATAAGGCATAGAGAGTAGTTAGAGATAGCATTTAACCTTGAGGCTTCAGGCTGATTTGACTATAACAAAAATAGAGATATTAAGTAGGGAGCAGGTTGTTGGGAGGAGGTGTGAGAGAAGGGAGATGAATGAGTTTCAATTCAGGTATACTGAGTTTGAGAGTTCAAAGTGAACACTTGGGTGACATTCTCTGACAAGGAAGCAGTTGGAGCTCTTTGGAGATATTGGGGCTACCAAAGAGATTTGGGAATGAATATCATAGAGATATTAATTGATGCCATGTGAGATTTTTTAAGTAAGGCATGTAAAGAGAGGAGAAAAAAAGAGTACCAAGAGCAGAATATTAAGGGGGGGATCTATATTTAGGGGATGGGAGAAAGAGGAACGAACAATGAGTCCAGAGAAAGTACTAGTAACTTTTTAGAACTGTGTCTAAAGTAAAAATCCAGAGAATCCAAATCTATGAGTAAAATTTAGGTGGTAAAGTATATGAACATTGTGATGACTCTTTCAGCTATGGTAGAGCCTTTTTAAAATTTGTTCCTGGATCTCACATGTATTTTCAGATTCTCATTATCAAAGTTATCACTAAGTACTTTCACTTTAAGAAGGAAGAAAGTATTGCTCTGAGTTTTCCTTGTCTATTTGTTCAAGGCAAGCAAAGAAAAGAGAGCTGTGGAGACACTGACAATGTCAGTGATAGCAATGGAGTTGGTGAAGGCATTGACATCAGTGACAAAAGTGGTGACAAGAACTCAGTAATGGGACAATGTCCAGTTATTCATGCGTGCACACATCAATGCAACAAGCCTAAGCTGAGAAGCTGCTATGTCCCTCTATTCTGGGGATAAAGATTGAGAAATGAACAAGACAAGCAAAGTCCCTGCTGCTATGGAGCTGCCATTAGAGTTGGAGTAGACAGCCCCAAGACACACAAAGATAATCAAAGAAGATAATTTCACATAGTGGTGTGTGCTGTCCAGTGTGCAAAAACAAGATAATAAAACTGGAATTGACTGGGTAATCAGAAAAGTCTTCTCTGCGGAGATGACATTTGACTTGAGATCTGAATGACAAAAAGGCACAAATTAGGCAAAAAGTAGTGGAATACCACTCCAGGCAGAGGGTACAGCATATTCAAGAGTAAAAATAAGCTTGGCATGTTTGAAGAATGGCAAGGCCAATGAGACCGGCATGTGATGAGAGTGGCAGGATATGAGGTTGCAGTGGCCAGATCATGAAGAGCTTTATGGGCCAGGGGAGTTAGTGTAGAGTTTGATCTCAGTTATGGTACCTGTTTGAAAGGTTTTAAGCAAAAAATGACGTAAGCATGATATAATAAAAGGTTTTGTTTTTAACTGAATTATATTGTTTTACTTTCAGAGAGCAATACCAAGCAAAGAAACAGTCAAGAAGATCACCAAGGACAGGAATAATAGGAGAGAGTTAAGAGAATCCTAACTGGAGTTATAGAGGGATTTCCTTGAGGTTCAACATTCTGGAAGCACTTGACCCCCTGCCCATGAAGGACAAAAATATCACATCTGTATGAAGATTCTTGAGACCAGTCACTGAGAAGTCTCTGTCCTTGGGTAACTGGACATCATGTGATTGTTAAATTGACAGGAGGAAAACAACAGGGTTTACTTGTGCCGCCACTAGGCTGTGTATTTCTTGACAGTAGGAGTCCTGTCTAATTCATTTGCAAATTCCCATTGCCTATCTTAGAGTAGTTCAATAAATGTGTTTTTTTTAATGGATAAATAAATAAATGTTGGGGAAAATACAGATTTGGGAGCCTGAGGCAGAGGTGGTTAGGTAGCTATTTGTCTTCCCATTCCACAGCATGGAATGGAAATTAGTTTCCCAGCCAATGGCTACATTTCTCCACCATCCCTTGCATCTAGATGCTTTTTTTTTTTCTTTTGGCAATGGAATGTGAACAAAAGTCATGTGTATCACTCCCAGGCCAAGGTAGTGAAGCAAGGTGTGTTATCCTTCATGTTTTTCTTCCCCTTCCAGTTTTTCCCCTCAGAGGCATTTAAGATGATAGCATCATGGAATGGAAGGATCTTAAGAGTTTCTGAGTCTTCATTTGAAGAAGAGCTACTCAGGAGAGCCACCCTATAAGAAATATTTGCATTGAAGTTTTGACTGTCTAGAAAAAAACTTCTATCATTTTAAGCTACTGAAATCTGAAGATAACCACAACATTAACCTGGTCTGTTCTAATACCCCATAGGAAGATAAACCATAGGACTGAAAAAGAATATTCACGAAGTATGAGTAAAGCATCTAGCCCTGGGGAACATGAATGTTGCTATTTCTCCTATTTGAAAAGAGCCTCTGGCCCACAAGAGGCCAACATTCTTCATGAAGGGCATGAAGAGATGAAGAGATCTAGCCTCTGTCTTTCAAGGAACCAAGAAAAAAGGCCAAGAACTACTATGATTTCTTTGCAGAGAAAAGAAAGTGAGTCTTGCAACACTAAGAGCAAGTGTTGGGTTTACAAATGGCTGCAAGAAAGATGTGTCGACGGCTGGCTCCAGGAATAAGTAGCAATTGAGATTTGGTTTTTGCTTTTGCTTTTATAATCCTATCTATTAATTAAGTGAAGTTTGAGGTACTTATGTAGCAGAATATTTGATCTTGATCCTTCTAAGTCATGTTTTATGTGGTCCTGGGCACAATCATATTTAATATAAACCCTATTAAATTTGCAGCAGCCAAATGAATTTAACTATGCCACCAATCTGTTCCCATTTTTTCAGTTGATTTCATCATATGCTATAAATCTGCATAAGGGGAACCGTTTGGTCCCAGGGACATATTCACTGGTGTGAAGCACTTGTAAAACTGAAGTAACTGCTGAAATTTGGACTGGTCATGATTAGAAAAAAGCCAGTATCCACAAAGCCAGGTTTTTAAAAGTTATTTTTGTTGCTGTTGTTATTTTTCTTATAGATGCCATTATGGTGCCTCCAATTTTCTCCCAAACATGGTGCTTAATAAGTTTCAGAGTATAAGAGGTTAGAGATTTTTCTAGTTAGACTGATATAATATGGTTCTAACACCACATCAAAACAGACTTGATGGAAGAGACAGTCATTGGGATGGTGGCTTCAGCCGACCTGTGGGGGAACTTACTGAAAGCAGAAGGCACACATTTGTGAGCATATTTCTCTTCTGCAAAGGTTCTCTTGACCCTGTCACCTCGACCCCCATCTCAAGGCCTGAAGATGTGGAGGGGGTTTTGAACAGAGTTGGCTGAGCCACTCTCACAGATAAAATCACAGGCAGAAACAACATTTTTGAGATGACACACACTGACTTGAGGAAGAAGGCTGAGGCCCTTATTTTCCATCTCTTTATGCTCTTCTAACATTTCAGAAATATTACATTTTATCTTGTTTTGTTTAATCTGGTCTACTTGAGTCTGAGCTCAACTCACCTTACTTATACATTTTTTCATGCATACATTCTTTAAACAGTATCTCCTGAGTGACAACTCTGCATTAGGCCCTCTGCTAGGTGAATGTTTCAGAAGATACTGGCAGAGCACAGGGTCCTGAGATCAGGTTGTCTTCAAGTTGTTCACCCTCTATGAAGAAAGAAAGGGAGAGAGAAAAAAATACTACCACTAAACTCATTGGAAGAGGAGGAAGGATACCGTGGGCCCACAGAGAAGAACACACATTCCACAGTGAGAGTCAGGGAAAGATTCATGGAAGAGAAGACTGAGAGCAAAAAAAGGAGACAGACAAGAGGAAGCAATCACATACAGGCAGGAGATAGGACATTGAAAAGATTCAGAAAATGGGAAGTCATCTGTCTGTATTAGAACTGCAAGTAGCTCAGTAAGTCCAGATAATTGATCAGGTCATACAGAGAGAGAGAGTGGAAGGAGATGAGGATGAATACGTAGAAGGGACCATACCGTATAGTGTATTATAAGCAAAGATAGAGGTGTTGATCTTCATTCTGTAGGCAGTGGACCCACCAAAAGGTGTTGAGTTGGAGGAATGACTTGTTCAGAGTCGTTCATGATCAATGACAGAGACAAGTGTAACCCAACACTGCGGATTTCAAATGCTGACAACTTCACTACCTCAAAATATGTCCTCTTCCAATCCTGTTTCAATCTGGCTTCTGACACTAAGTTTCCATTTTCTATATATAATCCTAATTCTGACACCTGCAGCTCATCATCTTGGCTTCAGACTCTCAGCTTTCCTCTAAGGTCTGTGTCTCAGACTTGACCGTCTGGCTTGATATCAGAATCTTACTACTTAGGCTAGGATATTAGGCTCTAGCTAGCTGTGGTCCATTGATCATCCACTGGCTCCATCTGAAGGTGTTAGAAAAAATGGTCAAAGCAGTACAACTGAAACAAGACTTCCCAGAGTTTTGTTTAAAGATGAGGTCTCTGGGGCAAGTACATTGTATTGTCTAGCAACACAGCGAGCTTTGGAGTATCAGGAACTTACAGATTTTTAAAACTCTGATAGTGAAAATGCCACAGTGCAGGGTCACAAATTCAGAAATACTTCCAGGTGACTCTAAAGCCAGCAGCCCCAGGACCACACATTGTGAAACAGTGAACTAGAGCATAGGGTGCTTGTGAGAAGGGAATGCCTTCAATAGCAATCTCAGTAATCTAGACCTTGGGCTTTCTGCTCTAGGTGATTGATGGAAAGCCATAGGAGGCTGTGTGACCCAGGGGAAAACCACCATCATAACTTGGGTCTGGTGGGACCACCCGCCTTGACAAAGAGGGGAAGAGGAAGTAGTGTGGGGCCAGGGAGCCCAGCAAAGGCACTGGTGCAAGAGTCCCAGGGAGGGAGTGGTGGTGATGAGTGAGGGCCTAGACCAGGACACTCCATCTAAATACATTCCTGCTGGAGACACGTGGAAAGGAGAGAGTTGTTTCCAAAACCTGGGCCAGGAAGGAAGAAAAGAACTTGCTCTTCCCCAGTGGCATGTGGAATTTTGCTGATGATTTATTGGAATTCTTCCCAAAGCTGGAATTACCCAAATAACTCACTGAAGCCATTCAGAAGAGATCTGATACTATAGTTTGCTTTAAGAAGTCAACTTTGCAGAGATATACATGGAGGTAATTTGTTGTAGTTCGAAACACAAAGAGATTTTCCAAAATCTTATTCTTGGAAGCAGAACATATTAGTGCTGAGCAGGACCTTAAAACTCACTTAGATCAGTTTTCTAGTTGACAACTGGGAAAATGAATTGCTGTCCCACTTGAGCCTTCAACTAAATACTTAGAACATCTAACCCAACAATCTTCAGACTGCAGAATGCATTCAAATCATCTAGGGTACCTGTTAAAAATGCATATTACTGTTCTCCCAGGATTGTAATTCACATAGGAGGGGAGGAGGCCCTGGATCTACATTTCCAAATCAGTTTCCCCAGGCAACGGTAATGCAGGTGGTCAAAATCCATAGAATCTTTCTCATACAGAACTTATTCCTCAAACACACCACTATATTGGTCTTTGTCTTTTCAAAGCTCTTTGTTAAGAACTTTGAGGAGTTTCCAGGGAAATACGCTGAGTCCCCATCCTAAAGTTGCTCCCAGTCTCCCAGGCAAACTGCATAAGCACAAAACTAAATTTCAGAGGAGAGAGTGACAAGCATCCTAAAATGGACAGAAAAATACCAGCATGGTCTAAGCAAGGGAAAGAGCCTATTTTACTAATCCAACAGCTGCAAAGGTGGTGTGAAGGTAGAGAAATAACAAGACTTAATTGTTGAAAGCCATAAAGACCATGTCTTAGTAGTGTCTTTCACAGGCATCCTTTAAAAAGCATCAAACTGTGTAAGAGAGAATTCACTAAATAAGAAAGAACAAGAATGTCTCCCCATTCCCCACCCCACCCCTGCCGGGGAGAACGTGGGGTGTAAACCTGTGTGATAGTGGCTTGTTCCATAGCATTTTAACACTAGGCTGTGATGATTATTTTTGACTAAGCTGGCAGTAATAACAGAGGTCACCCAGCTGTACTTCCTTCCATCACAGCCATGGCAACTGAAGCCTGAATGATGAAAACACTTGACCAGGTCATCTGGGATGTGGAGCCAGTGCTGAAGCCCTTTCCAAATTCCTATATGCCAGGGAGGAAGAACCTTGAATGGATTCTCTTCCTGCTAGTCCATGGCTCTCCACACTACCTCTGATGGCTCCAGTTAAGATGCTGAACACCTACTTTGGGTACTCAAAATGGACTTCTTAGCACTTTCTCTATGTGGCTTCATAGTAATGATAACTGTACTAGCTAACAGTTTCGATCACTTACTGTGTGGCAGGCATTGCTGTAACTGATTTATTTGAAAAACCTTGTTAATACCTCCACTATAGAGATGAGGAAACCAAGATGCAGAGAAGTTAATGAAACTGCCTATTCACACAGCTATTAAGTGGCAGAAGGATGATCAGAACACTGGGCAGAGTACCATGTTGTACTACTTCTTGTAACTTCTCTGGGGCTCAAGTTTGTCTCCCCTACCATACCATGAGCACCATAGGTTCATAGGTTTGTAGGGATAGGAACTGTGTCTATCTTGTTATTGCTATATCCTTAGTACTAGATACAAAGTAGATATTCAATAAATATTTGTTGAATGAATGAACAAATAGAGTTGGCTGAGCTGACACTGATAAAATTATTTTGTGTTGTCTTTAGAACCAGTCCTGTTTCCACCAATAACTCCCATGATCTTTTAAGAT
This sequence comes from Cryptoprocta ferox, assembly GCA_028646485.1. NCBI lineage: Eukaryota > Metazoa > Chordata > Mammalia > Carnivora > Eupleridae > Cryptoprocta > Cryptoprocta ferox. Next base: position 3,447,729 of record CM053579.1, read on the forward strand.
CCTGCCTCTTTCTGGAGCTCAGTCTTAGCATCTGTAGAATGAAGATGATGTTCTCTAAGGGACCTGTCATATTTAACAGTCTAGAAGACTCCCCCATTATTAAATCCAAGCCTCCAGGTAGGGCCAAACCAAATCCATGACCTGACCTTACCCCTGGCCCTAAGCCCTGCCTGTTATGTTTCACATTTTGATTTTATATTCAAAAGTATGAGACAATAAGGTGGGAAGAAGGGAAGAGATTAAATATTTGGGGAGTTGGGGAGAAAAAGAGATTCTTGGGCAGTTTAAGGTTGAGATGGAGAAGACCAAGAGAGAGTTTGTTGGTAATTTGCAAAAGGGATCCATTCTTAGAGGCATTTCTGGCCAGAGAATAAATGTATCAAGCAGACTATACATGTGGTAATCAAACACCTTGTTTATTGATAATACTTCCAGGGCAGGTTTAACAAAAGGACAGCAGACACATTTGAAAATGCAAAACATTTAGAACTCTAAGAATAAGGATCAATAAATCCATATCTCAGCAGATAATCCAAGGTTGCCTTCACAGCTTGTTCTGAGGGTAAGCTAGCCATTAGATGGATATAAGACTTTAGGAAGTCCTGGTGGCCCAGACCAGAGAGTGCTGAAATGATCTTCCTAGCTCTTTAAAGAAGAGGGAAAAGTGAGGGAGCTCAGATTTAGGAAACGAACAGTCTCATCATATAAAAATTCTAGCTCTGCCCCTTCACCTTACAGATGAGGAAACTGAAATTCTGAAAAGTGAGGAAACTGAAATTCTGAAAAGTGAAGCAACTTGCCTCATATCACACAGCTCCTAAGTAATGTGACCCATAATCAAAGCAGGGCCTGTGTGATTGGAAGCCCCCCTCTCTTGGCTCCAGCATGCTCTTCTGCTTAAGCCCTCTCTGGCTAATCCTTAATGGCTAATTAGTTGTCCCATCATTTAAAAGAATGAGAGAAAGGCAAAGGAATGGGGCTCCCATGACCTGCTGACCTCGTTGTGTCATTAAAAGGAGATGGCTTTGAGTCAAAACATGGTGGATTTCTTCTATAAGAGTCTCATACTATCCAGCATCCTCTCACTTCTGAGATGCGTCTCTCCATTCTACCTCCCACATGGAAATACTTTATTACTTACATTTTTCTGTTCTGGGAAAATGAGTAAATATTAGTAAAGTTCTTAGAACAGTGCCTGGCATATATAAACACTATTATAATGTTAAATGAATAAAATAGGGTAAGTGTTATTATTTAAATATTTTTAAACATTCAAAAAGCACAAAGAGGACAATGAAAATCACATCAAAAGTAGAATTTTGATGTAGGTGCAGGATTTTATCATGGGCAAATAAACTTTTTTCACAAAAAAGAAAGATTATTTTATGCATATTGTTTTTGTAACCTGATTTTCTCTCTTAGCAATATGCTGAGTGCATTGTTTAATGTCGATACATTGAGATTTACATGATCATTTTAATACATCTATAACATCCCTTTGTATTGGTACACCAATAATTTAGTTAACTAAATCCTGCTAATAGACATTTTAATTTTTTCTTATATGTTGTTTTTGTAAACAAGGCTCTTGTATCCTTATCTGATTCACACACTTCTCCAGATAGCCCTGCAGAAAATTTGCAGAATCTACAATCATACCAGCAATACACTTCTCTGATTAATATTTTGAACACCTTTTCAAATCGTTATTAACTTTGGTAACTTTTCCATTCATGTTCTTTGCTCATTTTTTCTGTTAAGTTGTTTATCTTTTTCTTATAGATTTTTTAGACTTTTAAAATATTAAGACTGTTAGCTCTTCTGTCATGTATGTTGCAATTTTGTTTGCAAGTGTTGTTTCTGTGTGCTGTGCAAAAGTTTTAGGTTTATGCGTATGGAATCTCTCAATCTTTTATTTTATGGCTTCTGTCTTTAAATCATGATAGATAAATTCATGCTAGAAAATGTTGCCTTCTGCACTTCAAGAGTATAAAATATAAAAATATTCATCTATATTATCTTCTACATATTTATGGTTTTATTTTTCACATTTAAATCTCTGGCCAACCTGGAATTTGCTCTGGTGTGTTTTCGGGGGATTTAAGCCAGTCCTTCAAATATTTGGCATTAAATTTCTAACATACTCAGTTCTTGAATGAGTAAAAATGAATATTTCTGTATGTCTGAAGGAAATGTGTAATATAGACATTGACTAACATCTTAGTCTACCTTCCAGACACCTGTAGTACTTTTCCCAGAACAGCACACTAAATGCTACCAGTGATTGTAAAACCTGCTCACCCCTCTTTACACATAGTTTCATCAACTTGAAGCTTTTTTTTTCTGGCTGTGCTGAGTATTCCAACTGAAGATACTGAGCCTTTTTGTTAAAGGAAAATATTCTGGGTTCAGGGAGTGGGTAGTGAGGAGAGAAAAAGAGGGCAGGGGACAAATAATATGGGTAAGGAGAATCTATTAAAAATTTTATCTGTATAGTACAAAGGAGGAAGGAGGAAATGAGTGACAAGGGAGAGAGCTCTTTAAAATGTATCTTGGAGGAGCTGAAGCCAAAGTAGAGAAGATCAGCAATTGCCAAAAGCAATGACTTAGAGATGGTGAAAAGTACTAACCCAGGAGTTGGGAACCTGGGACTCTGGTCTCATATTTTTCACCATGGAACTTAATAAAGTGCCCTCCATTTTCTAGGCCTTGATTTCTCCCTCTATAATGTGTGAGTCTGCGTGGGCTTTGGGTGAGGGGGATGGATTACATTCAATTCAGTGAACACTTATTGAATGGCAATTAGGGGCTAGATACAATTCTAGGTACTTAGCTAACTCTAACTCTTTCCAGCTCAGCTGGAGTATGATAAGAAACCCTAAAATTTTCAAAATCTGGACCTTCTGGAACTTTCTAGTACAAGGGTTCATTCAGGAAGGTAGCTAAGAGGGTAGCTGGAGCAGATGTGAGGAGGATATTGGTGGGAAGAGAAAGATGTAACCAGCTGAACTAAGTACTGCAGAGTCACCAGCCAGTTATCACGGGCAGCCCTTCCCTCTAAGTCTGCTTTGAAATCCACATGATGACTATGACCTCCCAACACCCAACAGGCTAGGTGTCTTGTGCTCTGCTCCCACAAGAAGATTTCATCACTTATTCACTCATTCAGTCATGAAGTAAACACTGAGGTAGCATGTGGAAAGCACTGTCTGGCTTTTGTCCCTGCCCACTGGCCTTTCTTTGAGTTTTGGCAGTGGAGCCCTGAATATCTACCTGCTTTAAATGCTATCTTGCCTCCTTGTCTACCAGAGCTGCTCCTTGTGGACAAATAATCCATTCCTAAACTCACTTCCAGCTGTGAGTCACATCCCTGCAAATCTTTGTGACTCCTATGACATTGTATCTACCTTTTTGTGTTTAAATATCAATGCTGCTAACCTCTTTGACCTTGGCTGCAGCAACTTCTTATTAGACATGTCTCTGGAGGCAAGAGAAATAAAAGCAAAAATGAACTATTTGTACCTCATCAAGATAAAAAGCTTCTGCACACCAAAGGAAACAATCAACAAAACTAAACGTTTGGGAGAAGATATTTGCAAATGACATATCAGATAAAGGATTAGTATCCAAAATGTATGAAGAACTTATCAAACTCAACACCCAAAAATCAAATAATCCAGTGAAGAAATGGGCAGAAGACATGTATAGACACTTTTCCAAAGAAGATATCCAGATGGCTAACAGACACATGAAAAGTTGCTCAACATCACTCATCATCAGGGAAATACAAATCAAAATCACAATGAGATACCACTTCACACCTGTAAGAATGGCTAAAATTAACAACTCAGGCAACAACATATATTGGTGAGGATGCAGAGAAAGAAGAACGCTTTGCACTATTAGTGGTAATGCAAATTGGTGCAGCCACTCTGGAAAACAGTGTGGAGGTCCCTCAAAAAATTAAAAATAGAACTATCCTACAACCCAGCAATAGCACTACTAGGAATTTATCCAGAGGATATGGGAATGCTGATTCATAGGGGCACATGTACCCCAATGTTTATAGCAGTGCTATCAACAATAGCCAAAGTATGGAAAGAGCCCAAATGTCCATCAACTGATGAATGGATCAGGAAGATGTAGTGTATATATATATATATATATATATATATATATATATGTAATGGAATACTACTCAGCTATCAAAAAGAATGAAATCTTGTCATTTGCAATAACGTGGATGGAACTAGAGTGTATTATGCTGAACGAAATAAGTCAGTCAGAGAAAGGCAAATATCATATGATTTCACTCATATGGAATTTAAGAAACACTACACATGAACATAGGGGGAGAGAAGGAAAAAATCAAATAAGATAAAAAGAGAGAGGGAGGCAAACCATAAGAGACTCTTAAAGACAGAGAACAAACAGAGGGTTGCTGGAGGGGGGGTTGGGTGAGGGAATGGGTCAAATGGGTGATGGGCATTAAGGAGGGCATTTGTTGGGATGAGCACTGGGTATCATATGTGAGAGATAAATCACTGGCTTCTACTCCTGAAACCAATACTACATGGCATGTTAACTAACTTGAATTTAAATAAATAAATTTAAAAATTAATTAAGTAATTTTAAAAATACCAATGCTACTGTCTTCATGCCCCATGCTCCATTGGTATATTGACATCTTGAGACTATATGTTTTGTTCTCTTCTCCCTTTACAATTATTTTCTCCTAAGAAATATGGGCATCTTTGCAGTTGTTTTTCTTTTTCTCTCTCATTTTCCAAGTCCTTCAAGGTGCCCGTATTTCTGGAACAATTCGAACATTCCATCTTCAACCTTTGTTACTTTTTTATTTAGACATTTATATATTGCCAGGCCCACTGTGTGCAAGCACTGTTGTAAGTATGGCAAATATAGCAATGAGAAGACTCACAAGATCTCTGCCCTCGTGGAACTCCATTCTAGTAAGGGAAACTGATAGTTAACAAGTAACTGAATAACATTAATTTATCACCACTTAAATAGATTGTCATGAAGGAAAATGGGGTTGTCTCTAAGCATTCAAATATCTAGCTACAGTAGAGAAATAAAATTCTACTTTCACACTATCCAATACATTTCCATACTGTTTCTCTTCTTATAAGCTTGAAGAAATAATAAAAACAGCACCCATGTCCCTAATCCTTCAAATGAAGCTCAGATTGTACTGCTCCTTAAAGTTCTTGTTGATGCTGTGGCAGTTAAGATGTCAAATAGAAGAAAATTGGTTCTGAGGCAATGAAGGCCCTTACCCAAAGTTTAGCCAGACCTTTCCCAGGAGCTCTCCAGAAAACTTGTCTTCATGGTTGGTTTCCGTTCCTTCCACTGGGATGTACATTTACCCCTTCTGCCATGACTTAGTCTCCCTTCCTCCCTGTGCCCTGCTCTAAGCCCTTATGGTGGCCTTGTCTCCCCTTGCCTCCCAGCCCATCATCCTTTGACATGCACAGGCCCCTGTGCCTCTCTCCCTTGGCCTCCCATGCATGCAGCTCCCCTCCTTCCACCAAGACCTTCATACTTCCAAACTATTTTCTGCTCCCAAGAGCTACAGGCCGGAAGCACAACCTCTCCCCTCTCCCAGCACCCAAAAGCCTTCCCTCCCCACCTCCATGGTCCCTCTGGGCTCTCAAGGCCTTAGGGTTCTTCCAGCCCAATTCCCCTCCTCCACTAGTGCTTCTCTCTCCAGCTTGGGCCTCAAACACAGACTTTTCCATTAGCACAGGGAGGCCACCTACAAGGCCCTGGCTCCTTTTCATGTTCTTGTCTTTCCAATCCTCGGTTCTGAGAAATGCCCCTTGGTCCCTATGCCCACTCTTGGCAGCTTCTTCTTGTCCCTATGATACCTAACACTGTCTGAGAAAGCCACCTTCTCATCCAAATTGCACCCATTATACATTCAGACTGCAGAGCCTAGGCTGGGTCCTCACAACTTCTCAATAATCCTTGTCTTCATTACCTGCATTCTGGCCTTGGAACCACCCTGCCCACAGCTATTGTTCCTCATGCCTCAAGTTCTTTCTCACTCCTGCCATAGGAACCAAAACAAATTTTCTAAGAAGGAAAAAAATAGGACAGAGGTGGTCAATGTCACTTGGAGGTTAAACAAAATAGACATGAAAGAGTCCTTTGAATTTTATGTCATGGAGGTCATTGGTGATGTTGTCTAGAACAACTCCAAGGGGTGATGGGGGTTGAAATGTCATTGCACAAGGCTGAGGAGTTTGAAGTAAGGCAGTAGAGAATGTGACTGAAGATAGTTATCTTGAAAAGTTTGTGAATGGGGAGTAGAGAGCTTGGATAGTTGTTTAAAAAACGAGGTTGAAGTTAAAGGGAGGGAATTTTAAGATAAGAGAGTCTTGAGCATATTTAAATGTTTTGAAGGGCCTGGTAGATAGAAAAGATAGAAAATTCTGGCGTACAAAGATAATTCAGTGAGTAAATCCTTGAAGACTAGAATCCAAGGAACAGGTCTCAGGATTGGATTAGACAGGAGAAGGGACACCTTCCATTGAAAGTGGAGGAAAGGAAGTGCATGAACATGCTTATAGGCATAGTGGCTGGAAATTCTCAGCTGGTAGCATCAATTTTCTCTGTGAGGCAGGAGGCTAGGTCATCTCAAGTGAAGGGAAAGTAGAGGGGAGTAATTGAAGGCTTGTAAAATGTGGGTGTTTAAAGAAATAATTATGAAGAATGGAAAAGTAAGCACATTAAAACAGCAGGCCTGGGTGAAGTCAGTGAACATATAGCAGCATCCTTCTGTGTGATGTGGGTTTTTCTGCCAGTATCCCTTAGCTGTTTAAAGGCAGTCTAAGAAGCTTAAAGTTGGAATCATTTAAGTTTAGAAATTATCAATGTGTTGCTGCAGATGGATAATGAGTGAGGGAGCTGAGAAGGTTGGCAAACTCAAGGCTGTCCCTAGGGATGTGCATGGCACCAGGAAAATATTTTCTATGGGCCCCTATAAACTAATTTGTTGCCTTAAGTTTAGCACAATAGGGAGAAAGGAGGGATTTCCCTGTTTGTTTATTGCGTCATCAGTTCATGTGAAAGTTCGTGTAGGATTCAGGTTCCATGCCTTCCTGTTCAGGTCCAGGAACTACCTTTACATGTTCCTTACTGTCCTGTGAACTGTGCATGGATACTCTCATATCTCCCCACAGAGAGGAAAAGGAAGTATTGCTGTTGCTACTCACATGCCATGGCTCTTCAGAACCTGCTGGTTTTGGAACAATCTAGATATACTTGGCTCTGCAGATCCCTGACATCATTAATTTAATGCTGGCTATCCCATTACTCCTAACACTACCACTGTCCATTGGGCCACGTGTGGACACTGGCTTGAGATACAACCTAGGACAGCATATCATCATACTGATTGAGGGTAAGAGAGAATATTAATTGGAAATTTTTATTAGTCGTGCATAGCAATGGTCTCAAAAGTCCTAAGGAGAGATAGGCAGAGACACACCTCTGTCTTGTCAAGACAGCTTGAAAAATGGCAGAAAGCCTGCAGAATGGGTCCAGTGATGCTCTGGGTGCCAGCAGCATTTGGTGGGGTGGGTGGAGGAGGTATGCAGAATAAATGACACCTGCCACCACCTTCCTCTATCATTGAGTGCCAACGACAGAAAGTGCCACTATGGTCTGAAAGTGCACACATGGCACAAATCCAAGGGTCAGTGGTGGGCCATCAGGAATCCAGAGCTCTCAACTCATCCTATGTCAATTGTGAGTGAGTATCACACCAAATCAACACCACACTGGCAGCCTAATCTTCCCCACTGCTATGAAAGTAATGCCACACCAGTCAGTGGGAAGCATCTTCACACCAGGCCTCCTTTCCAGAAGCAAGACCCAACCCTGTAGGTATGATACTTGGGGCTCCTTGTGGCATCTTATTAACCCCATGGTGTGGGTCAGAGAGTGCCCTTAAGGGAAGAAATGGGGATTGAGGCTCATGAGGGTGTTGGTTAAGGCTCAGGGCACTCTGCCTAGATAGCACTGCTGGCCCTGACTAGTCTCCAGCACTGGAAGAAGACTTAGAAAACATCATGAAGGTGTTCTAAAGCATGGAGCTTTCTGAGGCATGGAACCAGAGCAGGGCTCTGCTTGCCATGAAGTAAGAACAATACTGGACAAAGTGATGGAGCATGCAGAGGCCTAAGTTAGGGAAGGGGGAATGAAGACGTGAGGAGAGAGAGCCCATTGGGTAAGAAAACTGAAGCATCATTGGTTGGAAGTACTGAGATGTTGAAAAACTGATATCCTGGAAATTAATTAATTAGTGAGCTGGAAATTAAAGGTCAGGTAGTAAGCCATATGAATTTGATTTCAAAGGTAGAGCAAGATAACTACCAGAGTCATCACAGCCATGACAGAGTAGATACAGGACTGGAGATTAGGAGATCAGGAAGATGAGGCCTGGGTGCTGGGTGGATCATTCTCACAGATGTCAAGATAACTCAAGATCATGGCAATATTCGGGATGAAGAGAAAGATTGTAAGAAAAGGGCCAGACTATTACAATATGAGAAGAGGTTCTGAGGAGAGCAGAGGGGTTCCAAGTCCCATACCTCCAGGTTAATGGTTGTAAAGAGAAAATACCATCTTCCATTCACTCATTTTACAAGCACTTATGAAGTGTCTATGATATAATATATAAACAGAGCATTATCATTTCTCTCTCATTTGATTTGGTACTCGTTAAGTGCAGGGAGCTAATTAAATGTTTGTTGAATGACTAAATCAATGTCAGGCACACTATTGGTGCTGGCAATTAAAACAAATGAATAAGATGCAAATTGTTCACAGTTTAGTAGGGGAGAAAAAAGATAACTTATGTTTATGAAAACCTTAGCATAAGCAGAGCATGTGCCCCTACATTATGTCTACTAATCATTCTGAGCTGTAGACAAGGAGGGGATTATTCTCTAAATTTTGCATGTAAGAAATAGGCTTAGTAACATAAAGTGACTTGCACGAGGCCACAAGAGTTCATAAGCATCAGAGGCAAGATTCCAAGTTTTCTCTCTTCCTGCCATTTACCTAATTCGTCTCACTTTGTCACCTTATAAAATACCCCCTTTTTCAATGCCACGAACATCACACTTTTGGGAGGCCTGTCTGGATTCAGGCTCCCTCTCCTCTTTTCCTCTATAAATCACTTCCCTTGAACATTCCCCACAGTCACTTTACCCAGTAAACAAATGAGTGCAGCAAGATCTGTTTAAGAGTAAATACAGCATCCATTCAGAAATCTAGAAAACACGTAGCAAAACTGCTCTGAACTCCCTTGTTTTGAGTTTCATTTTTCTTAGAGTTTTTTTTCCTACTAAATTGCTCCAGTTAACTACACATGGTGCATTTAGCAAAATGATGCCCACAGAACAGGCATTGAAAGCACAGGCTTTACAGGTTGCGAAGCAATGTATTGTATTTAAAAAAAAAAATTGCATGTCCATAGGGAAGTTTGCCTTTCACTGAACCAAGTGTTTCCTCTTTCATTCTCCTGGACCTGCTTTCAAATTCTGTTCTTTGTTGCTTTACAAAAAGATTGTTTCTTCATTAGCCTTTAAACCATGCTGATAATAGACTCTGGAATTCCTTAAGGACTGTGTGGTGGGGAGAGGAATGAGGCTGGTGGGCCACTGAACTATTAGCATCTTACTAAGCAATCTCATTCTTTTTCTATGTTTTCCAATAATTAATATCCTATAAAAGCAAATGCTATTCCTCAAATTTGTAGTTGTCAGTCCAAATAGATTAATTCCTTTTCTAAGCTTCAGAGTTATACTCCAGTGTCACTTCCCAAGTGGATTTACAAAGAATTCTCCAAGGATGATGGGGGCTTATTTGAATAAGCAGAGTCTTGACACTCTTTAATAAAGCACTCAGCTGGCCTGCTGTGGTGGCCTCCTAAATGGACTACTCTTCTCCATTGTTGGCCCTTTCCCCGGTCCCCATCCACCAGGGGTACCTGCCTAAGCTACTTCCCAAAGGTAACTTTTGAAGGCTCTGCATGGCCTAGACAGTGACCTATAAGTTTTAACCTGGCACACAGGGCTCTCCCCAAACGGATTCACATCTACTTTTCGCCTTGCCTCACATCACATCCTGTCATGTACAAAACCATTATCTTACCTCATGGATCTAGTCTCTGACCCTCTGAGAGAGTCAAGCCTGAATTTCTTGATGTCTGACTAGAAGGAACCTGGACTTTGACTAAGGAATGATTCAATCCATTGCCAGTACCTTAGCAATGGACTGATTTCTCTTTCTCTCCATTCTGACTGATAGTCATTTGCGGGAAGCCTAGCATTTTTCAGAGAAGGATGCTTAGAGAAACTTAGAGAAAATTAATACAGACACAAATCTAAGAACAGAGAATCAGTGGCATTCACAGAAAGCACTGTCCAATCACAACGCTGGTGACTGATCCCTAGTCATTTTTTCTGGAAGAGCTTATGAGGGAACACAACCTTCTATGCACTTTTCTTTGGGTTGCGCCTTGAATGGATTCAGGTGTGGTGGGATCGTCAACCTTCTCTGAACTTGCATTGAGATCTGCTCTTCAAATATATGTCTCTGGCTCCAGATTACTCTTCACTTCCATTCTACAAGCACCAGATTCTCCAAGCTTCCTCTCATATTTAGACCCATGGAGAAGAAAATTCTTCTCTGACTGATTAAGCAAAGTCTTCCCTTGTGAACAGATAGATGAGCGCTTTGCTGTGGTCCTGCTGACTGAGGAACCCACTAGTACAAAACAGGAAGTTAGGGGATCTGTGTGTGTGTGTGTGTGTGTGTGTGTGTGTAATTAGCTTGTAATTTGGGCCCTGCCATGCAGCCTCCATTGTAGGCTTCTGAGTGGTCCCCAGAGAGACTAACCCTGGCTTTTGGAATGGTCCCACAGCCTGGGAGTCTGGACCTGTTTGTGGGGTGTGAACACACAATGGAGAGTGCCACGCCATCACCCATAGCCTCTGAAGTACTCCTGGAAGGAAACTACAAGCATCTTCATAATTTAATGGTGCAACATCCATTTCAATCCCTGGGAGACATGTGATTTTGAAAGGTGCAAGTTGAAAAGTATTTTTCTCTTTTTTCTTTGCTTTTGCCTATGTTCTGGAAAGTTAAAGTTATTGGATTAGGGATTAAGTGAGGTGTCATCCAGATAATTAGGGTTTGCTTCAACAAGTCTTTTCCTTGCTTCATTCCATCTCAAGAAGGATTTTTGAATTCAAATAATTTAAAAAACAGATATTTTCCTACATGCTACTCTTTACTACACCATAGGAAGTCTTTCTCACATGATTGCAGAAACGCAGAATAGACAGAATTAAGCTGTTACTATTCTCTATGAATAGTAATGTGTTCAGATTTTTTTAAATTTTTTAACTTTTATTTATTTTTGAGAGAGAGAGAGAGAGACACAGAGTGTGAGTGGGGGAGGGTCAGAGAGAGAGGGAGACACAGAATCAGAAGCAGGCTCCAAGCTCTTAGCTGTCAGCACAGAGCCTGATGCGGGGCTCAAACCCATGAACTGTGAGATCATGACCCGCGCCAAAGTCAGCCGCTTAACCGACTGAGCCACCCAGGCGCCCCTAATGTGTTCAAATTTCTTCTCTATGTGATGCTTCAAAACAGATGGAAAAGATTCATTTCATTGTGTAACTTTAGGTATATGCCACAGGGCATGTGTTTCTGGAATCTCTTTTTTCTTATATAGAAAGGTAGTCCTCTAGGAGGTATGTTTAATAATGACAATTACCTTACAAACCTAAAAATAGGAAAAGTAATAACCCTGGACATCCAGAAACAAGAACGAGTAGGCATATCAGACTCATCTAACCCAAAGCCCTCATTTTACAGAAAAGGGAAACTGAGGCTCCAAGGGAGCTCTCTCTATCCAATATTATACAGCTAGTTGATCGCTAAGCCAGGCCTCACAAAATCTAAGATAATCTCATCTGCTGAAAATGTGAACTGAAGTATTTACTAAGGAAATGATATGGTGCCTAGGGTTGGTTTGAGAGCAATCTAACGTAAGTGGAAGGGGGCAAAAAGTGAGATGAGGGTAAAGATGAAGCAAGTTTGGCATGCACATTTATTGTTAAGACTGGGTGATGGGTAAGTGCATAATCATTATGTTCTTCTTTCTACTTATGTACATGTTGGAAATTTTCCACAATAAGAAGTATTTTAAATTATGGGTAATTTCCTTCTCCCAGGAAACTCCATACTGTACTCTCTGTATTATCTTCTAAGAAGTAAGTACTCAAACACAGGTGTTGGTTGACTGGGCTGGTGAAGAACAAAAGAGAAATATATCATGGAGATTACAGACTGCTAACTGCTGCAGACAGCTCTCTTCTATGAAGCAGAGATAATGCTATTACATGATAGCCAGTGACTTTTAATTCTGACATTGCACTTCAGCTCTGAAGTAAAATTATACCCTCTTTTCTCTTTGTCTCATTAGTAGCTATAGTAGGCAACATAATAGACCCCCAAATATGTCTACCTCTAATCCCTGGAACCTGGGATACTATGGTGTCAGATACCTTCTGAATGGCTTCAGTGAGTTATTTGGGTAATTCCAGCTTTGGGAAGAATTCCAATAAATCATCAGCAAAATTCCACATGCCACTGGGGAAGAGCAACTTCTTTTCTTCCTTCCTGGCTCAGGTTTTGGAAACAACTCTCTCCTTTCCACGTGTCTCCAGCAGGAATGCATTTAGATGGAGTGTCCCAGTCCAAGCCCTCACTCATCATCACCACTCCCTCCCTGGGACTTTTGCACCAGTGCCTTTGCTGGACTCCCTGGTCCCACACTGGTTCCTCTTCCTCTCTTTGTCAAGGCAGGTGCTCCCACCAGATTCAAGTTCTGGTGGTGGCTCTCCCCTGGGTCACACAGCCTCCTATGGCTTTCCGTCAATCACCTAAAGAGCAGAATGCATATTACTAGAAAATGCAAAGAGCCATATGAGAAGTATAAAGAAGAGTTATGGAAATTCAGAGGATGTGGAGTGTTTACAGTTGTTGTGGGATGGGGAAAAACTCTCAAGGAGAACTTTTTGGAGGAGGACTCAATGGAGCTACACTTGAAGATGAATAAAATTTGGACAGGGAGAGAAGGAATGCCAAAGAATAATCCTTTCATTTATAAAGGCCTTCAGTAAGAGATGCCTTTAAATAACTAGCTCCTTTGTTGTGGGATGGGGAAAAACTCTCAAGGAGAACTTTTTGGAGGAGGACTCAATGGAGCTACACTTGAGGATGAATAAAATTTGGACAGGGAGAGAAGGAATGCAGAAGAATAATCCTTTCATTTATAAAGGCCTTCAGTAAGAGATGCCTTTAAATAACTAGCTCCTTTATTATGTTAAAAATAAAACAGGATAAAAATGGCAAAATCTTGTTATATTATTCTCTTTATTTTTATGCATCCTTGAAGATTTTCATATGAAAATAAATATGTATGTGTATGTATGTATGTATGTATTTCAGACTGATCAAAATTTTTGTTAATACTGTCTAATGCAGCAGAAGAGCTTTTAAACCAAAAATTAATTGGGTATTAAAAGCAAAATGTTTTCTACTTTGGGTACTAAAATAAAACATTTTCTTCTAATAAGTCAAGAGTGAATGTGTTCTCAGAGGAGGAATAGTACATGCACCAGCTCCTTAAATTGAAATTGTTAAGACACTAAGTCCATTGGGAATTTAAGGACTTGACAGTATGGGACTATTGGCATCCTACATCTTGAGCCTTAGACCCTAGTTTCCATACTATCATATGATTGGCCTTCTTTGGATGTTTCTAATTTTCATAATGGCTTCTACTTTGGTTGTTTTTCAACCAAAGGACCATAATATTTCACTGATTATCTCTAAAGACACTTGGAGAATCTTGAGGAGGGAATTTGCCTTAACTCTGAAGCATTGATGCCTTGTTTTCTGCTTGTTTCCATGGAATCTACATCTATTAAGCAGAATGAAGATAAAGATGAGACTTTGACCTTGTAATCTAGAAATTGAATTTTAAAGATTCAGATAATCACAGAAATACTTTTTTCCTATAGTAATGGTATACTAGTATGTGTATATATGTATATAATTATATATATAATTAAAAGTTCTATTGATACAAAGGACATGTAGCACACAATTTACAAATAAAATACACAATACTATTTTTTCTTAAATTATATACATTCAATTGATTCTCCCAGAAAACATTTGTTGATATTTTCCATGCTCTTGTATACACAGCCAACCTATGGCTGTAATCCTAGTCAAGTACAATTTGAGAAAGGTAACCATATCCCAATCTTCTCTTTTCCCAATAAATTTATTGTCATTAAATTTGATATATGATTACAAACAAATTATATTTCACTGTTGTACAAATTACATTCATTAAACTGCAACATCTTTCAGTTTCAGCAGTATGTATGGAAGAAATTCACTTTATCAATGATGCAAGTGACTTTTTGTTGAATCAGATGATAGTTTTCAAATACTGGAAGAATATTTCTTTAATTTTTTGTGTTATTCACAAAATTTAATGGGTACAGACCCAACACTTTTTTAAGTTTAATCTGCATTATTAATATTTTCACCATCAGCTTCTTCAGTCTAGACAATTTATCAAGTTTTAATTTATAGTGTTTCTTTAATTTTTTTAATATTTATTTTTGAGAGAGAGCGCGCATGCATGAACAGGGGAGGGGCAGAGAGAGAGGGAGACAGATTCCAAGCAGCCCGCACTGTCAGCATATGGGGTTTGAATCATGAGATCATGACCTGAGCCGAAATCAAGAGTCCCATGCTTAACCGAATGAGCCAACCAGGTGCCCTTATAGTGTTTCTTTTATTGCGGGGCTTGAACTCACAACCCTGAGATCAAGACCTGAGCTGAGATAAAGAGTCAGAAGCTTAGCCAAGTGAGCTACCCAGGCACTGCTATAGTGTTTTCTGATTCCTATGGTGTGAATACTCTTGTTAATGGCTGGTTTCAAGCTACCAACAAGGGGCACCTGGGTGGTTCAGTCGCTTGTGTCCGACTTCAGCTCAGGTCATGATCTCACGGTTCATGGGTTCAAGCCCCATGTCAGGTTCTGTGGGGACAGCTCAGAGCCCGGAGACTGCTCTGGATTCTGTATCTTCCTCTCTCTCTGCCCATCACCCACTCATGCTCTATCTCTCTCTGTCTCTCAAAAATGAATAAATGTTTAAAAAAAATCAAGCTACCAACAAGATGTCCCTGAATGTGAAGTTGGAAAGAGATGTACCATGGCATGCTACTGTAGAATGTTTCCATCATCAGGTATAATAGAAGTATATAATATCCAGACCATACATAGTAACAAAATGTAGTAACCTAAATAGGCAGTTTTGAATATCCATTCTCTTTGCTTTTAATATAATTGATTTAATTATAATTTTGTATAGTTGAATTTTTAATAATGACAGTGTTTAACAATCAGCTCACACATGCTTGAAAATTTAATAATCAACTCTCATCAGTGAGTATGAGCTGGCTCCAGCACCAATTTCTTACAGTCATGTAAACTCCATATCTAGGAAGTCAGAATTCTAGGTGGATGACCTGACTTCTTTTTATTAATTAAAAGTTACAAATATATGCAAAAGTAGATATAGAATAGTATAATGAACCTCCATGTATCTACCACTCAGCTTTGACAAACACCAATATTTTGCCAAACTTATTTCATCTATCCTCTCCTTCATTTAAAGCAAAGATGATCTCTGGGTCACACTGTAGCACAGAATGTCAAGAGAATATGACCCAACTATTGGGGACAGAACAGGTGTTTGGGGGTTTAGCAGTTACAAATTCATGTGGTGGCTGTTGAAATGGATGAGGATGAGTGGCCAGTGGCCAAGAAGAATAGCAAGAGAAAATGAAATCTAAATGAGTATTTGGCCCCAAGTGCAAGATGAAGTACTTGGATGTCTCAGCAGTGGGTAAGTGGTCTCAGAATTAAGGCATCTTGGGGAAGATGTTCCTTGACGAAGCTGGCAGATAGGTTTCAGTGCTTAGTAAGACCCTGGTGCCCATTTTGAGAAGGTTAAGCCTAATATAGGAGAGACCACTCCCAAAAGAAGCAGAGTTGCAAAAACTAATACATGCCCCAAAGCAGCTATTCTCAGACTTGAGTGTACAGAAAATCACCTGAGGAACTTCCTAATGCAGATTCCTGGGATGCATCTTAGGGAGTCTGCTTCCATAGGTTTGGAGGGGGCTCAGGAGACTTCACTTTGAACCAGTGACCCTGGTCATTGTGGGGCAGGGGGTTCCAGTGCCATTTGAGAAAATTTGCTAAATCTCAAGAGAGTGGAGGGCTTTCCTTCTTGCAATCACCACCCCCCTTATCATACAATTGATTTCAATTCTTCCCATAACATAACTGGAAAAAGTGTTGTCTTTCACTTGACATAACTGATGAGAAAATGAATCTGATATACTTCATAAACTGAAAAGCTAAAAGAAAACTAAATGTTACTGAGCATCTATTTTGTCCCAGGCATGGTGTTTTGTATGAATTGGTCCCCAAGCTAAGAACTTATTGAGAAACAGCTGTGGGAAGTGTTAGAAGCCCACATTTATTGAGTGCTTCTTCTGTGTCAGTACATAACATACATGAACTCAATTTCTCCCACAATTATTATTATTATTAATTATATTTATGCCAGTTTTACATATAAGAAAACTGCCTATGTGAGGTCACATAGGGTGTAAGTGGTAGAGTTAGGATTAAATACAGGCATTCTGGCTCCAGAGACCACCAAGCAGTGGTGGGTTGGTTGTCAGATGTCCCAGGTTCTGACAGCCCTTTGTTGTCTCTCAGAGCTAGCTTGGTCAGTAACAACACATCTCTTCAAAGAGTGGTTTCTATAAGCAGGTTTCTGAATTTGTTCAGACTAAACTTTTTATTGTGGTAAAATAACATAACATAAAAGTTACCATCTTAACTATTTTTAAGTAAACAGTTCAGTGCCTTTAAGTGTATTCACATTGCTGTGCAACCATCCATCTTCAGAACTCTTTTATCTTCCCAAACTGAAAGTCTATAGGTATTGTCCAGACTCATTTTGACTACTGGGTAAAATGGACCTCTCTCCAGTTGTTTTCAGCCCATTCCTGCAGGGTACCTACAGTGGAAATCCTCTTTTAGTCCTGTATTTCTCCTTATTTGGGGAGAAAGTGTGGTTTGCTTAAATCACATTTCCCTTTCATTTTTATCTTGCTTTCTGAGGTCGCAAAGCTGCTTTCCCCTCCTTAATTCACCTTCAACTTCACAACCATACAGGTCTTGAAACCCGCATCTCATGGGTCTTAGAAAATGCTAACTGTGTGAAAAACCTAGCTTCCCCTTCTGGCTCCCCTCCTGCTGCCCCTTGTGAAGAGCCCCCAGCCCCCTTGGCCTCCCCCACAATACACTGTCCTCTTTGTATTCAGCCTTGTCCTCATAGTAAAGTGACATCCCTTTTCTCTCTTCCCAGGGCCCCAGCAGCTACATCTCTGGCCTTCTGCATTCTTAGTCCACTTGTTGTACACGTCCTTGTGCTAAGTTGTGATTTGTGTTTGTGTCATTTTAATGAGTCCTTCAAGGCTTCCTTTGAACTTCCTGCACTCCCCTTCCCTCCCCTCAGCTCTTTTCCTTTGCCCTACCTCAGACTGGGGGGCCGACCTCCCTTATGCTGATTCCATCTGGGCTGAGTCTGCTGAGCTCATTTTCTTTGCTCTTTACTGGCCATGGATCTTGGAAGCCCCCCTCCCTTCCTCTGCCACCCCCTCCATCCTAACCTTTATTGCTCAGTGGATTCCTGCAAAGCAGTCTCTTCTTGAGGACACAGCTATCCTTTCCTGGGATCCCTCTGGCAGACTTTGCTCCTTTTCTAATTGAGTTCAGTTTCTCCCACTGAAACGTGAAATGTAGCCTTCTCTTTGTCAGTCTCCCCCTTCCCAGAGATACCTGAGCCATTCTGCTATTCCTTTTCTCCTTCCCCTCTGGCACTCGAGGCTGCTCTTGTGGTCCTGCCTCTCTTCCAAGACAAGGCTTATGCCCATGCACTTTGCCAATAGCACAACTGAGTCACCAAAGCCCCTTGTCCCACCAGCAATTTCTTGCACAACATTCATGTCCTGTCTTTGGGTCTACTTAATACTTGCACGGAAAAGAATTTCCAAACCAAAATTGAAATGATGACCACTTTTTTCTCACTTAGGCTTGGCAATTATGAAGTGTCCCCAAATGGTAGAGACTAAATCCCCCTGAGTTCTTATAATGTGCTCCATGTGTATGTTTTGGGAAATAAAAAGCAGCAGTGCTCCTTCCCCAGAGTCAACCCTTGCCTGACTCAAGCTGGACAGCCCCTCCAGCTCTTTGGGTTATGCTTGCACACTCAGGCTAGCTCCCAGCGCTATCTGCTTCTTGTCCTGCAACTGTGAATGTATCTATGATAGCTCCCTAATTAGGTCAGTGCTTCATTCCTGCAGAGAATGAACAGATTCCCTGGCTATGGGCTGCCAAGTGGAATCATCCTGCCACCACTCTAGCCCTTTTTCTCCTGATATGGTTTCCACCACAAACCAAATTTCTCTGTTCAGAGAAGCTCCTATCAAACCTCTTACTCCCCAAGATGTAGGGAGTGCATTCACATACTGTTAATCATTCTCGTGGGTCAATTGCAATCAAATTAATCAGCAAGGTCCCCACCAGATTGTCTCTGGCTGAGCAGCTGCCCTTGTCCTCCCATCGAATCTTCCCTTGCAGATGTCTT
Source organism: Cryptoprocta ferox (assembly GCA_028646485.1). Classification (NCBI taxonomy): domain Eukaryota; kingdom Metazoa; phylum Chordata; class Mammalia; order Carnivora; family Eupleridae; genus Cryptoprocta; species Cryptoprocta ferox. The sequence continues at coordinate 3,466,587 of CM053579.1, forward strand.
CTGCTTGTCTCGCCCACCCTAAGTAAACTGCAGAGCTGCTTCTCACTTGCCCTTGCCCTTCCCTCCTCTTAACACCTTTAGTCAGGCAATATTATCCTCCTTTTCTTTCACACTTTATCCTCGTATTTCTTCACATTTACCTCCCTGCGGTCTGCCCCAGTTCTTGGGGTTTTCTTTGCCTTACCTCTTCTAAGGGTCGTTGCTGGCAGCTGGCTCCCAAGTGGGTGATGCAACAGAGTTTCCCTCCCCAACAGGATTTATGCCTATCTTGTCTGTCATCCTCTTCCAGCTCTGGGTCTGGCAGCCTAAGCTGCTCACACTCCTTTTGGTGATGGCCATGCTGTCTCCCACCTCCACCAACCCTCCTCTCCCTGTACTCCCTCCACTCCCGGCTGCACTCACTGTTTACTTGCAACTGACACTTGTTCTAACCTTCCAGTGTCCCTTTAGGTAAATAGGGCAGGAAACAGGTAGCATCTCAATTTTGCATTTTAGAAAGGGGAAGCCCAGAGAGATTCTATGATTGGCCCCAAATCCCTCGGTGAGTTGGTGTTAGGGGCAAACTATGACTCAGGCTTTCTGGTTTATAGCTGAGTATTCTGTCTAGTAGATACTGCCATGATGCATTATCCAAATAACTTCTGACTTAGACCAACCTTCTGTGAATAACCCTCATTTCCCGGAACATGCCTGCCACTGAGGAATTGACGGTCTGGTTATAGTTAAGAGTCTCTAAATGACTTGAGCTTTTAACAACAGACCTACTGCAGATAACTGCATGTTAACAAAGCACCCCATCCATGCTCCATGCCCCCTTTACAGTAATTTCCATGAGCAGAAGAGAGGCCTTGAGGCACAATAGTCCACATCACCACTCTTTCCACCCATTTTGTTGGTTATCACCATTTCTTCCCGTTGCAAAGATTGTTTACTTTCTGCTCAAAATATCCTTGTTTTCTCCCTCTTTCCCTCTCTCTGTCTTTCTACCATAGCCCTAGCCCTGTCATTAATTTGCTATATGACCCCAGGATAATCATTCCATCTCCCTGTCCCTGGTCTGCACATCACATCCCTCATTAAGAAAATAATGTCGTCTATTTTATCTGGACAGGTACAAACACCAGAGCAGAGGCTTGATGAAAAGCAAACCTAGAAGGACTGAGAAAATAATCCACATTTTCTCAAAGGATGCACAAGACCTGAATGAACGGAATGACATACCTGGTTCCTGGAGAGAAAGACTTAATATAACCAAGATGCAGATATTTTGGAAATTAATATAAAAATGTGATTCCAATCAAAAGCTCAGTGATTTTTTGAACTTCACAAATTAATTCTGAATTTCTTCTGAGAGATTTAATATAATTATAGATAAGATATTTTTGAAAAAGAACAATAAGGGAGAACATATGTACTAGATATCAAAATCTATTATAAAGTCTCAGTAATTAAAACAGCATGATACTAGCACCGAAATAATCAAGTAGATCAATGAAACAGAATAAGCATTCTAGAAACAAACATATATCTGTCTATGAATATAATATATGATAACATTGATATTTCAAATCCATGAGGAAAGTAAGTGTTATTCAATAAATGAAATGAAATGATCGTTATCTATTTGGGAACAAATATAAAGCCTGTTTCACACATTAAAAAAAAACATTCAGGTGGGTTAACAATATGTAAAACCTATGGAGTTTTAGGAGAAAATACAAAATAATATTTTTTTCTGAAATTTTTACTCCAGAGGCCATAAAATGAAATATTGACAGTATAACTACATAAAAGATTGAAAATGACTACGTGTATGGTAAAATACATATAAACAAAGTTAAAGGACAAGCAATAGACTAGGAAAATGTTTATAACACATCTAACAAAGATAAACAATTTTAGCTTCACTAAATTAAAACGTAAAAATTAAAGTGTGCACCATTTTCCCAGTCCGATTAATAAGCATTAAACATATTGCTAATATCAAGTATTATTGAGTATAAAAGGGACTGGATATTCATGGACTATTAAACAGAGTTTATGTTGTTTGCATCTGTGTGTGTATTTATATATTAGGGAAACTAAATAGTGTCTACTAAAATTTTAGATCTATATGCTCGACAGTACCAAAATTCCATTTCCAGGAATCCATAATTCATTCTACAAAAATATTTTCACAAATCTGTATAAAATATGTGTATGCAGATATTTGTTTCAGCCTTTAACTTAATAGTTAAAAAAGGGAGGTGAACAGCCTAAGTACCTATCAGTAAGAAATGCTTCTGTGTATCATAATGCATCCAGATGTTGGAGTCTAACCAGCAGGAGTTAACTCCTGTTAAAAAGCAGGAGTTAGATTGACATGTCCTATAGAAACACCTATGATGCCTTGTTAGGTGAAAGCAGTCTCATACATGTAACATGATTGCAATTTAAGTTTTAAAAAGACGTATTTATGTCTACATGTAACCATGTACTTACAAGCACAAAATGTTTTAGGGTTTAGCTTTACCCTTTTGGGGTTATTAGAGGGATAAAGTGGGTATTCTCAGTTGTCACTTTATATTATTTCCTCAAAATGTGGCAGAATGAATGCAATATTTATAATTTTCTGAGTGCTTTTAAAACTACACACAGGGGCACCTGGGTGGCTCAGTCAGTTAAGTGTCAGACCTCGGCTCAGGTCATGACCTCACAGTTAGTGGGTTCGAGCCCTTTGTCGGGCTCTGTGCTGAATGCTTGCTCAGAGCCTGGAGCCTGCTTTAGATTCTATGTCTCCTTCTCTCTCTGACCCTCCCCACTCATGCACTGTCTCACTCTATCTCTCAAAAATAAATAAATGTAAAAAAAATTCTTTTTCTAAAAAAAATACAAACAAAATCATTGAAAAAGTCAAAAGAATTCATATGCATAAAGAGTCAATAATTTCATTAATTCGTGCTTGAGCAGGGAGAGAGAGAGAGTCAGAGAGAGAGAAAGAGAGAGAGAGCGAGAGAGAGAGAGCAAAAGTATGAAAGAGGGAAACAAATATACAGTGACAATCCTACTGAAAGAGCAGTGACACCATCAGCTGAAACAAGCAAATATGGAGCCAGATTTTAGGAGCTGGAGGTAATGATGAATTTGGTTTTGAATATGTGGATTTGGGAGGTGCCTGTGGGACATCCAGGTAGAAATATCCAATAGACTGATACATGGTCCTGGGGTTTGAAGGGAGAGATTGGGGCTAAAGATAGGTAACCAAGAGTACTATGCCAGAGATAATAATGGAACTCATGGGAGTGCACAAGCTCATTTAATAAGGATGTAAACAGTGGAAAGAGCCCCATTTGGGAATCTAATCTTGGAAGGGCATGCAGAGGAAAAATGACCAACCCTGATGAGCATGGAGACCTGCAATAAACCTTCTACACTTAGAGATGTAATTAGTGGTGTTGATGAGAGCAGGTCCTGGGGTAAAATCCAGATTGTGATGCATTAGGAGTGGAAGAGGGATGAGTTTGTGGATCACTCTTGTGAAAAGTTTGGATGAGAATGAAAGGAAAGGAGACTTGGGCAGAAGGGTCAAAAGAGATTTTTTTAAAGATCAGGCTACCCAGCAAACAGAGTAACCTTGATTCCTATTTTATATCCTGGTTTTTCCCCCTTCACTTTCTATATGTGAGCATTTCCTCACATCAATAGTGTTTCAAAATATGATTTTTTTATAGAGAGAGTGCACATATGAGCAGGGGAGGGGCCAAGGGAGAGGGAGATAGAGAATCTTAAGCAGGATCCACGCCCAGTGGGGAGCCCAAACCAAACTGAGGCTCAATCTCACCACCGTGAGATCATGACCTGAGCTGAAATTAAGAGTTGGACACTTAAACAACTGAGCCACACAGGTGCCCCTCAAAATATTATTTTTTTTAAGTTTTATGTAGCATTTTACATAGCAATAGCATAATTACTTAACTAATAATATATTTAATATTATGAATGAAATGGAAATTGGTGGACATTTAGGTTATTCTCAATTTGAGGCTATTATGAGTAATACCTTTATACACAAATCTTTGAACTTATCTCTGAACCAACTTAGAATGTGTGCCAATGAAACTAGAATTCCCAGGCCAAAGTCTCTGAAATATCTTAAACCTCTTGATAAATATTGCCAATTGCCTTCCAGCAGTGTAAGTAAATGCCCTTCTCCTCACACCTCTACCACAACCGGGCTTCCATTTGGTAGACAATACTATTTTTAAATTTGTGGTTTTTACTTCTAATAAGATTTTCATGTTTATTAGTCTTTTGTATTTTTTTCATTTTTTAAATGTTTGTTTATTTTTGAGAGAGAGAAGAGAGAGCAGGGGAGGGGCAGAGAGAGGGACAGAAAATCCAAAGCAGGCTTTTCGCTGACAGCAGAGAGCCTGATCCTGGGCTTGAACTCACGAACTGTGAGATCATGACCTTACCCAAAGTCAGATGATTAATCAACTGAGCCATCCAGGAGCCCCTGTATTTTTTCATTTTGAATTGTCTGCTGCCTATGTTTCTATTGAGTTCATTTTTTCTTAAAGAATTGTCAGAATACTTGATATATATGTACTGCAAATATTGCTCTTAGTCTGTCATTTGCCTTTCAATTTTATTTCTTGACTGGTACTTCTTTTTTTTATAATTATGTTTATCAAACTTTCTCTTTATGGTGTCTTCCTTTGCTTTCATGCTGAAAATGTTTGATTTACCCACAAATCACATTATTATTCACCTTCACTTTCTCCTCTCTTCCTTATTTCTTTGTGTACATGTAACTCTTTTTGCTTTTATTTCTTAAATTAAAAGTGCATTGCATGCTTCTTTCAAAACATACAGAATCTATGGGATTTTTTTTTGTTTTTATGAGCATATGTCACATGTCATTGCAATATGTCATAGGGAAAAGGCCTCCAATAAACTAATCAATTATTTTTAATAAGGACATTTTATATAAAGAAAAGTCTTCCAATAACTAATCAATTATTTTTAATAAGGGTGTTTTATATAGAGTTTTCTCAAAAGAGATCTTGCTAGACATATTACTGTACAACAGTATCTTTTCTTGTTTTGACTTGGAATTTCTATTTTGGGGTTTTGTGTTTTTCTTTGTTTTAAGATATAAGTGTTTTTATTTTTCTCCATCTTTTCATTTTTATTTTATTTATTTAAATTCCAGTTAGTTAACATACAGTGTTATATAGTTTTAGATGTACAGTATAGTGATTCAACACTTCCATACATCACACAGTGCTCATCACAACAAGTGTACTTCAAACTCCTTAAACAATCAGAATTTGTTTTGGAGAATCCTGTGAGGTCTACTTTTAATAAGAAATTTTTGTACCAAAGAGTTAAACCAATCATCTAGTGCCATTTATGAAATAAAAAATTCTTTTTCCAGATCAGAATTGACACCTTTAATGCATAATAAATTCTTGTATACTGGGGTCTGTTTCTAGACTTTTTAGTTTGTTTCATTAATCTGTGTTCTATATGTGTTACAGTGATACCACACTGTTTTGTTGTATCTTTATAATACCTTTTAATGTCTAGTAGCACAGATAATAGAGAAAGGGAGAATAGAGAAGGAAAATGAAATCCTTACTCTAGGCACAACTCAGTGAATCTGAATATTCCAGTGATCCAGCAATATCAGCCCAACTACTTTTAACTGTGCAGGGCTTTGTTTCTTGTTTGTTGTTTTGGTTTGGTTTGTTATTTGGAACCAATGGACTTCTTGGTAGGATATAAAGCCAAGGATGCATGCTTATTCAGTCTCCAAATGTCATCTCCACCAAGACAGGGCTGGCTGGCTCCCCACTGCCCTGTGTAGGGAGGGAACAGGTGTACTTAGTTTGGTTGCACTGCCTAAGGCCCTAACGCTGACTTCTGGAAAGTAGTGACTCTTCTTGCATGAGCAAGAATTAACCACAACAATCATTGAGTTTTACTGTATTAGGGAAAGGTGGGGGGTGGTAATCCCCGGACATAGAAGCACACACTTGCTCATGTCCAACACTCACCACATGACATGTTCAAGAAGGCATTAGTGGGGTTTTCAAGGACTTCAGATCAAAGAAGCCTAAACTGGGTTTTGTAAAGCCCAGAGAAAATTTCACTTCCCACAAATTCAAATCAGGGATCTCCTCTTCTCAATACGCCAAATCTACATCATGCTTCCCAGGCTCCCCATCATTATTAGTTTATAAAGATTCATTGATATTCAATTAAGTAGTTCTAATGTTCTCAATGCAGCCCTAGACAGCACATTATAAAAGAATACATCCGCCCTCTGGAGACAGCTGGGGAAGCCAATTAGTCGGGGTAAATTTGCATATCAATCCAGCTGTGGGATGAAGTCAGCCTTTTTCACCAGTCACAATGTGAAGAGCAAAGGGGGGAATCCAAATGCTCCCTTGTCCTTTATTCCCTCACCTCAAGTGAGCCACAGCTTTCATTAAAAGGCTGTGAATAGTGGGAGAGAAAACCCATAAATGCTCTCATTCCCTGCCAAGTATGCACTATCACTTAGAAGCAATTTTTAATGGGGAATGTTTAATGCCCTCCCAAAGGTTGGTACTAATTCACATAAATATTGTATCAGTTAACAAAGGATTTTTGTTTGAGAGTTTGAAAAATTGTGTAGTATTTCTATTGTCGACTTAAACTTCAATATAATGAGGTTCCATTTTCTAATGATTCCATTATATAGCAAAGATCCAATTCAATTCAACAAACATTTAATGAGTTGCTACTATACTAAGACCCTACGCAAAGTGCTAGAATGTGAGGAAGCATCTTGCTAAGACACCAACAGTAATTTGCAATGATCATGAAATTCATGGACTATGCATCCATAGACTATGGAAGGGTCCCTAAGCCCACTAAGACCAACCTCAGACACTTTCACAAGTTCTCCCACTAGAAATCTCCTAAGACAGCCTTGCAGATCTCTGAGGCTGTTTAATATTTCTCCCCTATTTTCCCCTCTCTCAGGCTAAACTGAAGCTCTTCCACATTTGGCAGAGCTCTGGTACCCTCTACACCAGTATTGGCCCTCTGCTGAACACAGTGAAGTTTATTCTCTAAGAGCATATGTCCCAGAACTGAACACTACCTGACAACTGTCTGGCCAGGCTCTCATTCTTCTCTTTTTAGAGAACATATCAATTAATGCAGCTTATTTTTTAAATGTTTATTTATTTATTTTGAGAGGGACTGACAGAATGTGAGCATGGGAGGGGCAGAGAAAAAGGAAGAGACAGAATCCTAAACAGGCTCTGCACTGCCAGCGCAGAACCCAATGAGGGGCTCGAACTCACAAACTATGAGATCATTACCTGAGCCCAAATCAGGAGCTGGACGCTTTACTGACTGAGCCACCCAGATGCCCCCTAATGTAGCTTATGATCAAGATCACCTTTAGCAGCCTCAGACACTGCTGAGTCACACTGGATTTCCTATGAAAATCCTAAAATCAGTGATATAATGTAAGAGAAAGCGCACAGGCTTGTGAATCAGTCAGAGCTAGGTTTGAGTCACACCTGCAACAATAATTGTAATCCTGTGCAAGTTAATCTTGTGCATTCTAATCTTTACTTAGCATCTTTTGAGAAGGATTATTAGATATTAGTAAGAGTATTTTTCAGAGCAAGGTGAGTTCAGGTGGAGTGTTAAATAAATTTAACACATTTTTTCTATTAATTTAGTAATTTAGCCTGTGAGAGGGAAGGGCAGAGAGAGAGGGAGACAGAGAATCTGAAGCAGGCTCTGTGACAACAGCAGGGAGCCTGATGTGGGGCTCAGATCCACAAACCGCAAGGTCATGACCTGAGCTGAAGTCAGACACGCAACCAACTGAGACACCCAGATGCCCTGGTCATTATATTTTTATTCAAGTGTACATTCTGGACACAGGACAAGAAGGAAAGAAAACAGCCTCTGTTGACTGGGTTGTGTTTATGCTGAGGCTGGCCCTGGACCAAGCACTTTTACTATCATTATCTCATTTAGTCTTCTGAACAAACCTGTTACCCATATTTCATGGATGAGGAACTTCAGAGAGAGTTTAGCTGGTATCCTAAAAGCACAGGCAAAGAGAATTCAAAAAGAGAATATTACCTTTCACTTAAATTTAGACTTTTGATTTTTCTTTCTTGCATCAATATTATTGAGATATAACTTATATATAATAAAAATTGTACTACCCCTTTTAGGTGTGCAGTTCAATGAGGTTTACAAAAGTATACACTGATGTAATCATCACTACAATTAGTACATACAATCTTTCCATCATTCTCAAATATTCCCTCATGTCCCATTGCAGTAAATCTGCCTATCCATACCTCTCAACACAAGATTGTTCTGAGTCCCTTCACCATAAATTAGATTCACCTGCTCTAGAGTCTCACATAAATGGAATCATATGGTATATACTCTTTCATGTCTGACTTCTGTCACTCTACAAAATGTTTTGGAGATTCATTCATATTTTGTGTATACCAGCAGCACATTTGTTTTTAATGAATAGTAATCTACTATAAGGATATACCACAGTTTATTTACCCAGTCACCTTTTGATAGACATGTACTTTTCCCCCAGATTTTGGCTACTATGAATAAAGTTGCTATTTTCCTCTATTGTAGTCTTGCTCTAAATGGAGTAAGAGAGGGCTCAGGCCAGAGAGGGTTTGGTGCACAGTCTGGATAGTGGGGGTCCAAGGTTTTCAAGGGCCAAGATGATGCCTTTCTCCACCAATCCTATAGCAACATAACTTCATCCATTGAAATGGCTACATTCATTGTCTCAGATTCAGGATTAAATGAACTCCCTAGCCAGATCAGAATGATGAGCGGCCCAAAAAGCCCATGGTAAATGGAGTTCAAACAACAAATCCAAAGAATACTGCTCATCTTGGGTTTGACTCACAAACAGAAATGGGGTGTCAAGGTGAAAGTATCTATAATTCCATCTTCAATTCATTTCACGTTTTTCTTAATTATATGGTTTTTTGCTGACTACTTAGATTTTTTCTAGTTCATCCCAAACAGATGAACATCCCGTGTTCATAGAAGATTTAGGCAAATTTAAAAGTTTTTTTTGACATCCTCTGTAATTTCATGACTATCGAAAGAGTGACAAGTTTCATAAAACAAAGCCAGAAAAACTAACTATAAGCAGGAAACTGTAAGTCACACATGAGTTTGAGAATGTCATCCCTGAGAGAAAGATGATCTTTCTTTTCCCAAAGGCATCAAAGTCTGGACCCCAGCAGAAGTCCCATATGAGGGCTGATGACAAGGAATATAGAGCAAAGATTCTGAAATGGGGTGATTTTGTCCCCCAGGGGACAAATAGCAATATCTGGAGACATGGGGACAAATAGCAATATCTGGAGACATGTTTAGTGGTTACAACTTGGGGTGGATGCTACTGGCATCTAGTGGGTAGAGGCCAGGGATGCTACTAAACATTTTACAGTTCACAAGGCAGCCCTCAACCACACACACAAAAAAAATTACCCAGCCCCAATAGGTCATTAGTGCCAAGGTCAATAAACCCTGTTTTAGAGGGATGACTGTTCACTCAGCAAATCTTTAGTGAGTAACTTACTGTGAATCTCAGCTTGTCATTTACTAGCAGAGCACCCTGGGCAGATCCCTAAGCAAATGTTTTGCATCTGTAAAATGAGGGAGATGGTAATAAGAGCTATGTTACAGGGAAAGTGTTTAAGAAATGGCAGCCATTCTCTCACCCCTCAGCTGTGCTGCTTACTAGGTCTGGGATTTTGAGCAAGTTAGTTAACCTTTCAGGGTCTTCATTTTGTTATTTATAAAACAGATCTGCATAGGGGTACCTAGGTGGCTCAGTTGCTTAAGCATCCGACTTCAACTCAGGTCATGATCTCACAGCTTGGCTTGTGGCTTGTGAGTTCGAGTCCCCGCTTTGGGCTTTGTGCTGACAGTTCAGAGATTGGATCCTGCTTCAGATTCTGTCTCTCTCTGCCCCTCCCCTGCTTGCTGTCTGTCTCACTCTCTCTCTCTCTCTCAATAAACATTAATAAATGTTTATTAATAAATTGAATAAACATTTAAAAATTTAAAAAACAGAGCTGTATAAATTGCTTTGAAAGCTCGTAGGAGACGGCATTTGAGCTAGGCTTAAGATAGACAGATTTTTGCCTATAAGATGAAGCAAAATAGTGCCAAGTTGAAAGAAATTATCCTTGTGTGGACTGGGGGCTTGGAGGAAGGCAAAGTTGATCTGGCAGTTTTGATCTCTCTCCCACTTCCTTCTGGCTTCTTCTACTCTGCCAGTGGTCTGATGTCAGATGAGTGTCAAGGAGCAGGTATGCCAGTGTTTTGACAGTTGACTTGTCTGACTTGCACAGGAACTTGGGGGAAAGCTGTGAAAAGTCACTTGTACCTACAAATTTCTGCCTAAAGGATGGGACTGCTTCTAGAAAGGACAACCGATCCTAAAGCATTGTGTGGCATCAGGGTGACAGCCAATTCCAATTACCAAATATTATGAAGTCTCTATTATGTACTAGCCATCTTCTCAAAAAAGAAAACAAAGAGAAGGAATCTACACTCACTAAGTATCCGGCCTGTCCCAGATGCTAGAAGAGGGGCTATGTTATCCCATTTGCTCTTCACAAAGAAAAAAATCCCTATGAAGAAGTGTGAATTAATGTGTGTATGACCATACCCAATTTTCAGGTGATAATATATGTTTAGTGAAATAAACCCTTTGCCAAATTCACTCAGTGCAAAATCAGAACATACAGCAATTTCTGTGACTCTGGAGCAAGACATGCTCTACCCAGGCAGGCATTCTCCCTACTAAGACCATTATGATGTACAGATGTACCATGAGCAAATCCCTTCCCCTCTCTCTGGGCCTCAGCTTTCACACATGGAAGGTGATGGATTGGAACTAGATCATCTCAAAGCGTCCTTCTACCTCTGTCTTTTTCTCACTTATATTGAGTTAAAAGAAAAATCTCTGGCATTGGTATTCTTTCAGAAATTTGTCCAGAAGTAATTCTGACAGAATTCCTCCTTTGGATTTGGAAAATTGGGTTCATTTGTAGGTGAAAAGTGCTTTCTCCAAGTTGAAGTGGAAAACTGGGAAATTTGTCAATTAGCTAATGGCAATGGGAATAAATGTGTGAGTCTGTGAGAATTCATACAAGGCATGCTTGTGTGGTGAACGGAGAAGGATCTTAATGGCAAAATTAAAGAATTATTTATTTGAACCCTTTACCAAAAATATATTAGCTTATGATATTTTGTCTACAGTTTGTTTAATAGGAATTAATACCTTCTTTGACATCTGATTTCTCTTAGGAGCCTGGGGGAACTAGGACATCACTAAGAGAACCAAGAAAGGACTTGGCTTTGGGATGTGTATGTGCATAAGCCTGTGGCAGGGGGGAGGTATAGAGAATGGACACATATGAGTCCACTAATGACAATTCATATTGGGTCCACTAACCACCATTCAGTTTTACCCCATCCATAAGCCACACTTGCCACCAGCTACCTAATGAGAGCCTATGTTACTAGGTCAATCTACCCCGACCCCTACCCCACTCCTCTGCCCCAGAGGTCTTTCACTGATGGGTACCATAACATATGTAGTCATTTCCTTATTGATGGATATCTGGGGGCATTTTAATTTTTCACTACTGTAAATGATGTAACTGAGCTTTTAAAAATCTGATATGAATCAACCTGCATAATCTTTTGGGGGGACCATGTTATTCCAAGCTCTATCTTCCATAATCCATTTTATTGCATGAAGACTAGGCAAGTTTACCTGCTTTTTCAACCTGGAGTCTCCAAGAGACAGATATGAATTACTCATGGAGAAGGCTATGATGATGTAGGCATCTCTGCCTCAGGATTTTGGGTCTTTGTACACACTCCTGCAGCAGCAATTTAGTCTACTGTGGCCTTACTCAGCGCCCTCCTAGTCCTCCATCCAGGAATTTTAAACCTCAGCTGATGTTCTCTTACAGTTGAAGTGCTAAGAGACCTTATGTTTTTTTCTGAGACTTTATGTTTTGATTTGACAACATTTAACACTTTTTAGAATCAACTGGGTTTAGTTTACATAATTTGGTGCCTGTATTTCTAGCCTATTTATTCTCCCAAGAAATAAAAAAAAAATTAAAACATGTTCCTCTTGCCCTGTCTTTCTCCTTATCTAATTTTTCACCCTTCTCTTATACCCTTCTGTTCCCAGTGCCTCCACTGTAAAAGTGGGCAGTTAGCACACTTGTTCATTTCTGTTTGCTGAGACATGGAATCCCAATGGTGTGTGAATTTTAGAGACTTTAGTGGTACCTTTTTACAAATGAAGGAACTCAGGCTAAGAGAGGTATAGAGACTTTCCCAGACTACACAGCTGATCACTGATTTGAGGAACCAAGGATCAATTTTTTAGATTCTTTCCTCATTCTCAAACACCACAGCGTCTCCCAATCCCACGCTCATTTACACCACTAGTGTAGAGTGCTAGACTCTTAAGTTAAGAACCCAAGAATATAGTCCTGGCTTTGCCACTTACTCACTAGCATCTGAGATACTTAATTTCTAACAAGCTTCAGCTTCCTCATCTGTAACATGAGTCTCTTCCCTATCTACCTTACAGGGCAATTGATAGCATCAAAGTGAGATGGTGAATGTGAAGGTGCTGGGAAAAGTCTAAAACACTGGATACCTGGATAAGTTAGCTTGCAACCCTAGCAGGAAAGTGCTTCACTTGCTCTGTTCCCATACCAGAGTAGGTCAGTACACCATGAGCTCCCTGAGAGTGGGAGAGGATCTTTTATCCCTGGAGCACCTAGAACACTGACTAGCATATAGTTTGTCTATGTCCAGTCATTCACCAGATGCTTCCTTCAAAAATCTCTCTGATTTGTTTCTTCCTTTCTATTCCTTATTTTTTTATCTTATAAGCTGATTGATCATGGTAATCTCCTTTCAATTACTCATCCTGCTTCCAGTTTTCCTTTCTTTCCAGTACAGCCTCTGCATATCCATTTTAAATGAATCTTCTTCATAATGTCACTTTTATACTCAAGAATGTCCAGTGCTTGCCGCTGTCCCGAGGATTAATTCCTGACTCCTTAGCCTTGCTTTCAAAGCCTTCCCTAGCTAGTCTATTTGTCTAACCTCTTCCCCCCCTCCTCTGCCAAACTGTGCACCTCTGTTGTGAAAACACAAGAAGCATGACTTATGAGAAGAGAGGCCCTGACTAGAGATTGTGTCTGATTTGTACCAATACCAGTTAAAGTACACAGTGTTCTTACTCATGGCCTTATCCCATTTGCTTTCAGAAGAAAGAAGGAAATCTGAACAACAACCAACATGCATGCTGTGCTCCAGGGTTTATGATATCATTTGCATATACCATCATATTTGGAATTGCAACAATCCTATTAGTAGGTGTTACTGTCTCTGTTTCAGAGATGAGCAACCTGAGCTCCAAAGAGAGAAAGTGACTTGCCCAAAGTCACGCAACTAAGAAATGGTAAAGGTACGTCCATCTCTTTAATAATCTCTTGCCAACATTCTTTACCACCTTGCGTTACTAGTCATACTCTGCCTTGTTCCATCCCCAAAGTGCCCACGCACAGATTCATTCTACTACCTTTCTCACTCCTACAGAAGCATCATAGAGTGCTTCTAGCAAGTCACCTGGCCATGCAGATTCTCCCGCTAGTAATTTGTCTTATTCACTTCTAGGCACCTCCATCTGTCAGAAATTATGGTCTCTTGTCTGGTCTGTCTTACATTACAAACATGCTCACCAACCCACAGTCCCCACTTCAAAAACAACCCTTCTCTGAACCCTTTATCTTGTTCTAGCTACTGTCATATCTCTCTCCCTTGTCAACAAGATTTCTTGGAAAAAAAATAGCTCCTCATCACTGCCTCCCTTCCCTTCCCTCCTATTCATGGTTCAGTCCATTGAAATTCTGGGTACAACCCCTACTCTTCTTCCTGAAATTGTTCCTAAGGCCAAATTCAATGAATATATGTCAGTTTTTATCTTATTGACCATGACAGCAATGTTTAGTTGAGTCAATGATCCCTTCATACTTGAAACTCTCTTTTGTCTTTGTTTCTAATCCACCACTCTCTTCATTTTCCTTCTCCCAGTCCAGTAGCTCCTTCTTAGTTTGGTGCTCAGACTTGTCCTCCTCATGTTCCAAGGAAATATCTAACTATCCAACTGTGGAGAAGCCTTAAACAATGAAGAGTTCCCTGTTACTAGGAGTGTTCACTCAGAGGCTAGATAAATATCTGCAAGAGATATGATGTAAGAAATTCCCACAGTGAGTATTAAATTCAATTAGATGACTTTAAAACAAGGTTCTTCCCAATTACAAAATTTTATGAGTCTACCAAGTTCCAAATAAAAGGTCCAGTCAAAGAAATGCTATAGGAATTCAGAGGCAGGAGAAAGTCTCCCTAGTTTTAAGTTAATTGAGTCTGAGGGAAGGTTGATGAATCCTAAAAGACATAATAATTAAATGAAGTAGATCAATTTCAGTCTATTCCAACATAAAAGCTTTCCAAAACTATTGGCTATGACTTTTACAATTGCTTATTATATGATGAGCCAAAGAATGGATTGGATGTTACAGTTGAATTATATACGTGATAAAATACCTTTCGAGGCAGTCCCTTTGTCAGTAGCTCTGGACAGACTGCAGGTTGGGAAGAGTGGATTAAATGAGCTTTAGGATGAAGGACTCTCTTTCTATGGTTCTTCCATCTTTATGCCTCATGCAAACTGCACAACTCAGGATTCTACAATCTGTCATGCATCTTTCCACCTCTTAGCCTTTGCCCATGCTGTGCCCTCTCCCTGGAATACCCCGTTCCTTTGCAGAGTAATAAAATCTTGCCTATTAATTCCAAAAGTATCTGTCTAAATGAACTACCTTCTTTTAACATGTTTGAATAACACTGTTGCCATAAATTATTACCCAGTAATAGGCCAAGGGCTATAATGCTGCTCATTTTTTTAATCCAAGGATTGATTGATTGATTGATTGATTTTAGTACTGAAATAGCACTACCTCGATGTAGGTTTGTCTGAAGAAAAAGAGGGCAGGAATAGACAGAATTCTCCTGCCCTCTAACCTAAATTCTCAATTCTCAAGTCTTTCCAACGGCACCCTTCCCCACCCCTCCACCATCACACAAGAATCTTTTGTTTCTGGGGACCTTTGAAGGAACTACATATTCTGTATAGCGCTAAATCTTTATCTTCATATTTTAAGAATAAAATTATCTTTGATGTCAAATAGCTTTTTACTATTATTTAGAGGTTCAGGTAGAGTTTATATTAAAAATTTTGGTCATATTCTTTTGGAACTTTTCTTGATAGCAGGATTGCCATTTAAAAGGAAAAAATGCTATTTTAAATTTTCAATCATACTTCTGGAATTTCTCTTTTAAATTTTAAGTTGTTTTTGCATCATCAAACTCTATACTCTGGCACCTTGAGATGGTAAGACAGTTGCTGTCCACCATTATTTTCAGTAGTCATAGTTGTGGGACTTAGAAACCATTCTCAGGTCAGAAGCAACAAAATCACAATCTTACAGCTTCAAGTTTTAGAGTAAATTATTGTCTGCATTCTTGGTGCTCTTACAGGGATTTCAGTGGCTTTAAATAATTGTTTTTAATCATATTATACCATTTCTATCATTATTATATCTGGGATGGTTTATATTATCACTTTACTCTTTTGACATTACTATTCCTAATTCTTTTAGGACTGAGGAAATAGTGGCTTACATGGTTCTCAAATAAAAGCAGAAGAGGGCCAGGCCCAAGGAAGAAGGAGGAACCAGAGTTAAGCACTGAGGTGATTAACACCTCACCCTATCAGTCTACAAGAGAAAACAAGGAAAATTACACTAGTACGTTTTATGTACTAGAAATGAGAAGAGGTAGAAATTGTGGCTTAAAATCAATTAAAAACAGATAAAGCAAGTAGACACACCATTGCACAAAAGGGACAGGCCTCCTACTCTATTTCCAATTAAGACTTGGATTTATACCAAAATGATGATCACTGGAAATGAAGACTGTGAAAAAGAAAAATATGAAGAACCAAATTAAGTCTCAACTTTCATGGGAAAAGACAGCAAATGTCAACACCAAGGTGAAAAAGGTGTGAAAGTTATCTGAGAAAGCATTTAACGTAGCTACTATTACGTTCCAAGAAGTAAGTGAAAACATTCTAGCAACGAGTAGAAAATTAGAAAGACTCAGAAAAAGTGGACATCATAAAGAACAACCACATGGAAAGTATAGAACTTAAAAATAGAATAACCAAATACACATACACACACACACACACACACACACACACACAAAACAACTCTTCACAAGATGGGCCCAGTGAAGATTAACGATGATAGAGTAGAGAGTTAGTAACCTTGCAGATAAATCAATAGAAATTATTCAATATAAATGACAGAATAAAACAATTTTAGAAAATGAACAGAAACTCAGGGACCTGTGGGACAAGACTAAAAGTTCTAATTTTCATGTCATTGGAGTCCCAGAAATAGAGAAGAAATAGTGTGCAGAACAAATATTTGAAGACATACTGACTTAAAACTCCCCTGGCTACAGATGTAAACCTACATATTCCAGAAACTCACGGAATCCTAAACAATATAAACCCAAAAGAAAATCATGCTTTGACAAATCATAATCAAACTGCTCAAAACTAGACATGAAAAAAATATTGTAAGTAGCCAGAGAAAAAGTACACATTACTTAGAGAGGAATAATAATTTGAATAATGTGGGGGTTTTTTTCTCAACAAAAATCACAGAAGCCAAAAGAACATGGCTTGACATTTTTCACGTACTAAAAGAAAAGAACATTAAATCCACAATTCTAAGTTCAGTGAAATTATTATTCAAGGATAAAGGTTAAATAAAGACATTCACAGATGAAGAAGAAGTAAGAAAATTTGTTGCCAGCACATCTGCTCTAAAAGAATTGCTAAATTAATTTCTTCAGACAGAAGGTAAATAAAACCAGAAGGAAATTTAGACCATCAGAAATGAAGGAAAATTAACAGAAATGTTAAACATCAGGGTAAATAGATTTTTTTTGCCATTCAAAATCTTTAAAATATGGTTGAAAGCAAATATTATAACATTTAGGGATGATGTTTTCAATGTATGCAAGTATAATATATGATACAACTATAATAGAAGGAGGAAAAGGGAAAGAAACCTGTATAGTTGAGGGTTTTCTATATTCTATTTGATGTATTTATAGCTAGATATAGATATAGATTGACAGATAGATAAACCACTAACAAAGGTATACAAAGATATAGAATAAAAGACACAATAGGTAAAATAAAATGAAAGACTCCTAACTATAGAGAACAAACTGATGGTTACCAGAGGGGAGGTGGGTGGGGAATTGGTGAAATAGGTGACGGAGATTAAGCAGTGCACATGTCCTGATGAGCACCGGGTATTGTACACCTGAAACTAAAATAATACTCTATGTTAACTAACAGAAATTTAAATAAAAATGTAAAAAAATAAAAATAAAATGAATGCTTAAGAAGTTCAAATAACTCAAAATAATTTAGCAAAAGCAAAACAGTGGAATAAAAAACATAGGGAACAAACAGAAAACAAACAATTAAATGGTAGACTTAAATCCAATTCTATCACTAATTGCATTGAATGTGAAAGATCTAAACACATCAATTAAAAGACCAAGATTGTCAGAATGGATGAAAAAATACTACCTAATTATTTCCACCCTAAAAGAAACTCACTTCAAATATAATGATATAATACATTAAAAATAAAAGGTTGGAAAAAGATAAACCATGCAAATTTATTACTGATACCAAAATGTGAAAAGAGCATTACAAGAAAAGAAAATTACAGACCAGTATTATTCATGAAATAGTTGTTTAAAAAATCCTATATAGAAAGGATAACACACTATTGTCAAGTAGGATTTGTTCCAATAATGTAAAGTAGGAAAAGAAGCTTTGGTATTCAGTATTCAAGACAATGTGGCACTGGCATAATAATAAAGATATAGATCAAAGGAGCAGATAGGGCCTATAAATAAACCCTTATGATGATTTTTGACAAAGTTATGAAGGTCACTCAATAGAGTGAAAATCTTTTCAACAAATGGTACTGAGACAATTGTATACCCATATGCAAAAAGATGAAATCAGACTCTCACCTCACACCATACATAAAAATTAACTCAAAATGGGGCACCTGGGTGGCTCAGTTGATTGAGCATCCAACTCTTGATTCTTGGCTCAGGTGGTGACCTCACAGTTTGTGAGTTCAAGCCCTGTGTTGGGTTCTGGGCTGACAGTGCAGAGCCTGCGTGGGCTTCTCTTTAAATAAATAAATTAATTAATTAATTAATTAATTAATTTTTTAAAGGTAACACAAAATGCAACATAGACCTAAATGTAGAGCTAAAACTATAAACTCTCGGAAAAAAAAAATATAGGCATTAATCTTTGTGACTTGGGTTTAGGCAAAGCCTTCTTATATATAACACCAAAAACACAAGTGACAAAAAAAATAGATAAATTAGAGTTCATCAAACTGAAAACTTTTGTGCTTTAAAGGACACCATCATGTTTTAAGGGAACCTGGCATTTCTTTTAATCAGGTATAGTAAGACACACAGACACAGAGAATACTGTCATGAAAGAAGTTTACACTCACAGACCCCCAGAAATTGGAGGCATAGCCTGGCATGCAGGTGGGGTCACATGGGCAATTATGAGGTTCCTCAGTCAGGGGAGTGGGAAAACACATGGGTAAGAGCCTTTATTGTGGTTTCCATAGGAAAGAATGGGAAAGGCATGGTAAGCAGGTTCAAAAATGACTAGTTTGAATAATGTCAGAGGGCCTTGTGGCATAGAGACTGTCCCTAGTTTTCTGGAACCTAGCCCTGAAGTGATTAGGGTAGGAGAATATTGCCTTCTGGAGTGTAAGAGCCAGATAGACGAGGTGGTTGGGGGTGTGGGATCTGGAGTAATTGGTTTATATATGAAAGGCAAGCTCACAGCCATGTCATTTACTTCTTCAAGAATTGGCTAGCCTTGGGAAGGACAGTCCCTCTAGTCAGCAAGTCCCTAAGATGACAAAGCATGAAAAATAGAGAAAATAATACACATCAACAAAGTGAAAAGAAACCCAAGGCATGGAAGAAATAATTGCAAATCATGTATCTTATAAGGGACTTATACCTAGACTATTTAAAGAATTCTTACAAGTTATTAAGAAAAATGAACAAAAACTCCATTTCAAAATGTGCAGAATTTGAATAGACATTTCACCAATGACATAGGAAAGGCAAATAAGTACATGAAGAAATGTTCAACCTCATTGGTCTTTAGAAAAATGCAAAATAAAACCACAATGTGATGTCATTACATAACCATTTGAATGTTTCTAATAAAAAAGAAAAATAAGTGTTATAATGGAAAGAAACTGAAATCTTCATATAATCAAAAATTTAAACATAGAGTTAGCATATCACCCATAAGTTCCACTTCTAGGGATATATACTCAAGATAATTGAAAGCATATGTACACATAAAAAATTGTACACAAAAGTTTATAAGAGCATTATTCATAATAACCAAAAGGTAGAAACAATCCAAATGTCCATCAATTGATGAATGAATAAACAAAATTTGGTCTATGTATATAATTGAAGTTTACTCAATAGTAAAAGGAATGAAGCTACATGGATAAACCTCAGAAACTGTATGCTATGTGAAAGAAACCAGATCAGAAAGAAACACATATTGTACAATTTCAGCTATATGAAATTTCCATTAAAAAGGTAAATGTTTTGAGATGGAAAATAGATCCATGCTTTCCTTGACCTGGGGAAAGAAATGGAGAATAACACCAATCTCCATGAGTCATCTTTCTGGGGTGATAGAAATGTTTTGAAATTGGATTGTGGTTGATATTTACAAAATTCTATAGATTTACTAAAAATGATGGACTTGTACACTTAAAATAGGCAAATTTTGTTATGTACATTATACCTCAAGAAAGCTGATTAAATGACAACCATATACTGTATATAAGATACACACCTACAACAAAGTGATTCAGAAAGACTAAAAATGAAGGAATAGACAAAATTTCATCAGGCAAATAGAAACCAAAAGAGAGAAAGTGTAGTGATTCTGGTAGCAAGCAAAGTAGAATTCAAATCCAAAAGTATTAAACATGACAGTAAAGGACAATTTTAGTGGCAAAGTTACAGTCAACAATAAACTGATAACACTTACTAATATTTATATACCAAATAACACAGTGACTGCCTCCTCTTTGAAACAAAAACTGAAGAGGATGCAAGGAGACATAGATAGATACTCACTACTAATAAAATGCTTTAATACACCATTTTTAGTACAATATAAATCAAATGGACAAAAGTATGGAGATAGAATGTGTATATTGATTAGGAAACAATAATTGATGGGATAGACATTTTGAATATATGTTGAGGTCTACACCATGATAATAGGGAATACACACATTCTTCCCAAGTATCCATGGCACATGGACAAACATTGATAATATCACAAACAACATGCTCTGATTAAAATATAATCACAACTACAATGTACCAACCAAAATGACAGAAGGCCCCTTCCTCCTCAAAATTTAGGAATCTCCTATTAAACATCTTCTGCATTAAATGGGAATTACTAACTGAAATTACAGAATTAAAAACTAATGACAATAAGAGTACTACTTATCAGAATCTATAGGATGTATTTAAAGAAGTGATCAGGAGAAATTGTTTTTGCATTTTATACTTTTATCCAGAAAACTGAAACCCAAAAAAATGGATTAAATCCCAAGCACATAAAACTAGAAAAAGAATAAAAAGTAAACGAAAAAAATGAGGAATTAACAAAGATTAAGCAGAAATTAATGAAGAGAAAAACAGTAGCTCAAGAAATAAAAATATAATTTTGTAAAGATTAACAATATAGACAAAGTACTAGCTAACTTTATCAAGAAAGAAAATGGAGAATGGAAACACAAATATACAAAATAAGAACTGACAAAGGGAAAATAACCTTTGAAACGAATGAAACTTTAAAATTCATTTGAGATCTCTTTGCAAACAAATTTGAAAACCTAGAGGAAAGGGATACTTTCCTAAGGAAATTCAAATTACCAAAATTGACATTAGAGTTAAAAAGCTGAAATGGACCGATTCCTATAGAAGGGGCTACTCCACAATAAAGTACAGACCCAAATGACTTCACAAGGAAAAAGATAAAATTACATCCATATTTCACAGCATTGACAAAAAAAAAATAGACTACAAATGGATTAGAAGGCTAAATGTAAACAATGAAACCATGCAAGTACCAGAAGAAAACATAAGGGAATTCCTCTTTAACCTTGGTTAGAGAAAGGCTTTCTACACTCAAAATCTAGGGGCAATAAAAAAAAATGTTAAAAATTTGATTAACCCTGAAAAATTTGCATGGCAAATGCACAATGAACAAAGTCAAAACACAACTGTCAAATGGGTAAAAGATATATAAAATGTATACCACAGGCAAAGATCATAAACCAAAAACTGAAGAACTCTCAGAAATTGAGGGACATAGAGACAGGACCAGGGAAGACCAAGGCAGTTGGATACAGATGATGTACAGAGTGGGTCAAGGAAGGTTACTGTCAAGCTAAGGTTAGGAGGAGAACTGGAGTAGCAATGTATTTGGATCTGCAATTTACAAAGAGTGGATTAGAAAGTTAGGAAGATGGAGAGCACCTTGTTGGCTCAATCGGTTAAGCTTCTGACTCCATTTCAGCACAGGTCATGATCTTGAGATTAAGCCTCGAGTCAGGCTTTGTGCTAAGCATGGAGTCTGCTTAAGATTATCTCTTCTCTCTTTCTCTCCTCTCTCTCTCTCTCTCCTCAAAAAAAAAAAAAAGGTAAGGAGATGGGTACAGAAGCTCTTAATACTTTAAAGTAATCCATGTAAGAGATGATGGTGGTTCAAACTAAGGATTAAGAACAAAATATGAATTAAATTGTTATTGAAGGGCAGAATATATTGGATTTATCAACCAAATGGATGTGGGTGACATAGGAGTCTAGGATGAAACCTGGGATTCAATATAGACAGTGAGGTAGATGGTAGAGTCAGAGAGAGTGTAGAGAATGCAAACATTTATTTTTGTTTTGAGTATGGTTGACACAATGTTATATTACTTTTGGGTGTGCAATAGAGAATCCAAACATTTACATTCCATCTCAGGATTTAATATGATCCATGTAAATTGTTGAGTACCATGCTTGGCATATAGAAATTATGAAATAATTAGCTATTGTTATCTTAGGCTAACCTGGTTTCATTAATTCTAACAAAATTCACTAAGAAGTATTATTCAATATTGGTATTTGTCATTTTCTAAGCAGATGTGAGTTCAAATTGTTCAACTTTCCAGCTTTCTCACTCCAGACAAATGTTTTAACCTTTCTTGGCCTCAATCTCCTCTTCTCAAAAATAAGAGTAACAATATTAACCTGGCAGCATTTTTTTATGTTTTTAAATCTGTATTATTACTAGTTTCACTATCAAGAATACTTTAAATTAAGCCCAGATTTTTTAGCATTTGCTGATTTCTATGGTATACATATTTTCATCATGGTCAATTTCAATGCACCAATGTGAATCACTGAATATGGGAAGAAGTGTCTTTCATCATTAAGTACGATGTTAGTTGTAGAATTTTCACAGATGCCCTTTTTAGGTTGAGGAAGTTTCCTTCTATTCCTCCTTTGTTGAGTATTACATACTTTAACTTTTACTAATGGTTGTTATTTAACAAGTAACTTACAGAATTCCTACCAATGTAACAATTGGCACTCTCCAGCCAATGTAAGTCACTTCTAGCACACTACTATGATTAACCCTTTTTCTCTTACTTTTTAAAAAATTTATCTATTTAAATTCAAGTTAACATACACTGTAGTATTGGTTTCAGGAGTAGAACCCAGTGATTCATTACCTATATATAACACCCAGTGATCATCCCAACAAGTGCCCTCCCTAATGCTTATCACCCATTTAGCCCATCTCCCACCGCCACCTCCACTCCAGCAACTTTCAGTTTGTTCTCTGTATTTAAGAGTCTCTTATGATTTGCCTCCTGCTCTGTTTTTATCTTATTTCCCTTCCCTTAGGTTCATCTTCAGTGTTTCTTAAATTCCACATATGAGTGAAATCATATATTTGTCTTTCTTTGATTTATTTCGCTTAGCATAATACACTCTAAGTGCTGGAAATGTTTTATATCTTGATTTCTGTAGTGCCTACACAAGTGTAAACATACATAAAGTTTCAAATAGTTCTACACTGAAGATTTGTGCACTTCACTGTATGTAAAATTATATCTCAATATAAAATAAAATTGAGATGTACAAAATGTTGATAGAAGCATTTTTCATAGTAGCCCCAAATTGGAAACAACCCAAAAGTCCATCAACAGTCCATCAACAGAATCAATAAATAAATTGTGGTGTATTCATCCTGTAGAGTACTACATTAAAATGAAGAAAACTGATATACGCAAAAACATGAATGAATCTAAAAGACATAATATTAAGCAAAAGAAGCCAGACTAATATATGATTTGTCAATTCTATTCCTAGATGCACATCCCAAAGAATAGAAAGCAGTAAATCAAATACTTGGAAATCAATGTTCACAGCAGCACTATTCATGACAGCCGAAAAATGAAAACGATCCACCGATGGATGAATGGATGAACAAAATGTGATTTATCTATACAACGGAATATTATTCAGCCATAAAAAGAATGAAGTACTGACGCCTGCTGTAGCATAATTTTGCTCAGTGAAAGAAGCCAGTCAGAAAAGGACAAATATTGTGTGATTTCACTTATATGCGGTTCCTAGAAAAGGCAAATTCATAGAGATAGTAGAAAAGAGGCTACCGGGGGCTGGAGAGAGGTGAATGGAAAGTTATTATTTAATGGCTACAGAGTTTGTTTGGGGTGAAGAAATTCTGGAAATGAGTAGTGGTGATGGTCACACGATGTTGTGAATGTACTTAATGCCAAATTTTATGTTATGTATATTTTATCACAATTTGAAAAAAAAGAAATTGGATACAATAGAATACATACTATATACTTCTGCTTATATGAAGTTCTAGAACAGACAAAATTAATGCATGGAAATAGAGGTCAGGATAGTGGTTGCTTTTGGATGAAGTTTTGACTAGAAGAAGGCAAAGAGAGCTTTCTGAAAGAATATACCTTGCTCAGAGTGGTAGTTACATGGATGTATGCAGACATAAAAAATTGTCAAGCTGTCACTTTACAGAATATACATTATATTCCCATTTAAAAAGGAAAAAAAGAAGAAGCTGGGGAAACTGTCATTTAAAAGTTGCTTGCATTTTTTTTAATCCCTTAACTATGGAGACTTATGCTCACCTTGAAACAGATTCTCTCTGGGGAAGTCAGCAGAACTGGACCTTCTGTGCTCAGTGGTATAAAACTAGAAACCCAGCATTGTCCTGGAGAGAGTTACAAAGCACCTTAAACCTGACCACAGAGATTCAGAGTCCTGTCTTGGTTGCCCATAGTGGGTGTGATAAATCAGAGATGTGTTTATTCGGCTTCTTGGCTTTTGGGAGTGGAGAGGGACAGTACAAGGGAAGGAGGGGCCGAGAGAAATGTCTCTTGGCTATGCGCTTGTAGAACAAAGTTGTAAGAAGTATGGACATTTTTTCTCTCCCCTCCCATCTTCTCTCAGACGCCTGTACTCCTTGAGCCCCAGGAAAATAGTAGTTCAGAGCATTGGCACACAGAACCTTGGTCTGAACACTTGTAATCTCACCCAAAGCAAAACTCCTTGGGTGGTGGCAGAGAGGGAGATACGGAAAATATGGCAGGAGGTACTGGCTGTAGACCAGTTTGTGAGCACACGAGGAAATACCCTTTTTGTGTGTTCCGGAATATTTGACATAAATTTTGCACAAGGAGTCCGCCTAAAGTCCAGCAGTCATTCTGGTAGGGCTCAAACCACTGTAAGTTGGGCATGAAAAGTTAGGATCACCTCAGTTTATACTCACAGTCTGGCTGAACCTGGATAGAACAACTACATGTGTATATATCTGTGTCTATGTATATGTGCATGTTTAAGTGTACATATTTTCTTAACAAAATCGACATCCTACTGTATATCATTTTGAATCCATTTTTATCTTTACAGAACACTTTATTTGGGACATTTCTTTGTCATTATAGATTCTTTTGAGACTGTGTTCCTGATGTCAGGGAGCCTTGCCCAGTGGCTGGGGTCTTGCCACCTATCTTCCAGCTGGAAAGGAAAACACCTGTCTTCCTGCCTTCCACTTCTGTGCCTCCCCCCACTGGCTCATGAGCTCTGTTACTTGTTCCCACCAGTCTCTGAGGTTGTAACATTATTGGGGTCTCACTTCATGCCTTCCATAGGGGTAATCTGTGGATCTTCCATGGGATCTGTTTTCAGAAGCCACGGCAGGCAAAGTCCAGAAGTCTAAAAGTAGGCAGGTCAGGTCATCCATCGTCACCACACGCCAAACCCAGGGAGCCCTTCTCTACCCCCACCCCACTCCAACCTTGCCACAGTTTGCTGAGTCAAGAAACTGGGGAGTCAAGAAGCTGAGATTTCTATAGCAAGCTCATAGAAAGGATGGAACCTGTACCCAAATCTTCTGATTCCCCAAGGTCAATGCTTTTCCACCCACCTCACAAGAAAGTTGGGAGGAGTAAGTGAATTTACCAACAAATCACACACCAAAGCCACAAAAACACTTTTATTTAGTTGCTACCACAAATACAGAATCAAATTAAGGCAGTATAATACATTTCCTGTTAACTTTACAAGCTTTTATACAGTAATCTTTGCTTTCTGTGTCCATTTGAATCAAAAGTTGAAACTTTTATTAAACAACTTTTTCTTGAATTCTAGAGAAAAGTCATTCCCTGGGCTGTGGTGTGCTGATACAAGACGTGTACAACTTAACGTTGTGGATCACAGAACCTTACCCAAAGGCAGTGGGATTGGCTGGTGAGGCATCTTTTTCTCTGGCCTCCCTCCCCATCTGGGAGGCTGAGGTACAAGGCAGGAGACAAACACGCTCTGGTGACTAGCTATTACCTTGAGTTCCCTTCTGGATGAAAAAGAAAAATGTAAAAACTGGTTATGCAAACATATCTGGCAGTCTAAAAAAAATCTCTGAGGTAAAGAGTAGTTGTGAATTATACTATTAAATACATGCCTGTAATTGGTCCCAACAACCATAAATTTGGATTTCAGGAGAAGAAACTAGTTTATGAATGGATTTGTTTCTCTGGAACTAAATGAAAGAAAATTCTGGCAAATGTTTAAAAAGGTTAAGTGACTGCAAACAAGGTGACTATAAAAATCAGCACCAATGTTTGAATTTTCATGAAATAGAAATAATTCGGTTTGGTCATATCTTTCCTTTTGCTATTTGAACTCACAGGCATAAAAATTTATTTTATTAAGAGCTTATCAAGTTGTGTTCTTCAGATATGGGTCATATCTTGTTGCTGAAATTCAGAAAAGAAACTGTTTCAAGTACTTGCACTTTATCAAAACTGCCTTTTTGACTGCCATTAAAAGTACAATATAGAGTTACGCACTTAAAAACATAAAGCTTTGCAGTCACATTTACTTACAGAAGCATTCCTCACCTACCCCTGGAGAGGGGGATGTGAGAAGAAAGCAGGAACTGAGAGAAGGAAATGAGGAGAGGGGAGTAAGGGGATACTGGAGTGAGAAAAAATCAACTCTAAAATTTTAAGGATCACTGTTGGCTCAAGGTCAACTATAGGACGAAAGAGAGGCTCGGAAGAACAGATGTCAAACTTGGGGGAAATTTTGTCTCTAAAATAACAAGCGCACACATGCACGCGCGCGCGCGCACACACACACACACTTTTTCAAAGTATGTTATGTAAAGAAGGAATATGCCTACAAGGTGGATGTAGCTTACACCATGTCTGTGAGTCCATGTCTGTGTGTGCCTGTGTGCAGGTGCAGTAAGTTATCTCATTTTGAATTATATATTCTAGACAAACTTGAAAGTGGACCACTTCCTGGCCACCCCAAGAGCATTATTCACAGAGCCATTTCATCAGAATCAGCTTCCACATCAATAATCACAATCTTATGGTAATCATTGGTGGTAGTGGTGACTACAGTGGGGTCGGGAACCTGGGAGGCAGCGGCAAGCTCCAGTGGGCTGGCAGCAGACTCAGGGGACCCAATGGCTGGGCTGCAGACAGGCTCAGAGAGGTCAGTGACGTCACACTCAAAGTGGTCGGTAGCAGTGGTCTCAGGGTGACAGGATGCAGTGAGCTCAGGATGGCTGGCAGCGGCAGGCTCAGTGTGGCCAGCAATTGCTGGCTCAGGGTGGCTGGTGGCAGCAGGCTCAGGATTATCAGCAACAGTGGGCTCAGGGTGGGTGGTAGCAGGCTTGATGTAGCAAGTCATGGCTTTAGGGTAGTTGGTGGCAGGGCTGAAGGCAGCCTTGGAGTGGCTGCCAACAGGAATGTGGTGGCCAGTGACAGGCTTAGGGTGACTGGAGGCAGGCTTGAAATGGACAGAGGCAGGTTTGAAATGGACAGAGTCAGCCTTGAAGTGGACAGAGGCAGGTTTAGGATATACAGTGGCAGACTTGGGGTGACCAGACGCAGACTTTGAGTGGCCAGAAGCAGGCTTGCAGTGGCTAAAGACAGATTTATGGTGCCCAGAGGCAGATTTGCGGTAGGCAGAGGCAGACCTGGAGTGGCCAGAGGCTGGTTTGGAATGGCCACAGGCACGCTCAGGTTGGACATCTGCAGCATCACCAGGTAGTGGAACATTCCGGGCATTCATTGGCACTTCCTCCACAGCAGGACAGGCACGGGCATGATCTTGTCCATGGGCTTCTTCACGGGCTTGTTCACGGGCACGCGCACGGGCACGGGCCAGGGCCCGGGCCTCCCGAGTCTCACGAACATCAGTGATGAGGCCAGAGAGGAACAGGATAGGGTGCCGCATAGCATGGAAGATGGTCCAGTATTCTCTTCGGAAATTCTCATTGAGGAGCCCGTAGATCACAGCATTGAGGCAGCTATTGAAGTAGGCTATGAAGTAGGCTGCAAGATAAAGCCAGTTGGGGATCTTGCCTGCCATCTCCTTCGGACTGACAGCCACCAAGACAGTGAGCACGTTGATAGGGCACCAGCACACTGCAAAAAGGAGGAAGATCACAAACATGGTTAGAAAATTGCGAACCTCAGCAAGCTGGTTGTCAGGATTCTGCCCAGCCGGGTCACGGGCTGCCAGCACTTTGGTCCAGATCCTCACATAGCAGAAACCCACTATGAGCAGGGGGAGAACGAAGTGGATGCAGACGATGGTCACAGCAAAGACAGGGTTGTTGAGATAGTTGAAGATGCAGGTGTAGGTGCGAGGATCATACTCGATGGTGCCAATGTACATGTTGGGCAGGACTGCCAGGACGGTCAAGATCCAGGTGATGACCAGGTAAATGCAGGTGTTGCGCACGCTGAAGATCCGCTCGTACTGGAGGCTGTGACAGATGTAGCAGTAACGATTGATGGCAATTGCCACGATGTTGAAGATAGAACCAACCACACTCAGCCCGGTGATGAATCCAACCATCTGACACTGGATCTGGCTCAGATCCCAGCCCCCAATGGACATGGCATGCAGCATCAGAGGGTAGGGGTAGATGGCCACCAGCATATCAGCCACAGAGAGGCTAACGACGAAGATGTTACCTGAAAAACATATCGGGGGAAGGAAGAGGGGGAAAAACAGAGAAAAGAATAAATGGTTAAGTATGGGAATGTATAAATTTAAGGCAGAGGAAAAAGCCAGCTGAAGTGGTGAAAATTTAGAATTCTAGAATTCTTTTAAAGAAATACTCTTGTGTTTTTGTTTTTATTTGCAAGCATGCCCCAGATTATTCTGATGTGCAGCCAGGTTTGGGAGACCTGTCATTTGAGCACCTTTTTCCTTTCAAACAAAACTATGTCTGCTTTGGGGGAAAAAATGAACTTATGTCAGAAAGCAGTTAGCACAGAAGCCCTTTGTGGAACCCTTCATACACATGGACATGCTGCCACCATTTTAGACAAAAACAAAATGCAAACTTTTTCCGTAAACTGGGATAGGGAGAGAAGGGAGAGGGGCATAGAGGCTGGAGCTGGAAGAAGCTGTGGGTAGGAAGTAGGTTGGAGATGTGGGGGGGGGGAAGGGAAGAGATTGGAGGAGTGTCAGAAAGCCTCACCACCACCACTACCCCCCGCTGAAAAAAAATGAATGAACCCTCTGCTTTTTCGAGCCTAGCATTGCTTTTAAAACACAAACGTGTCTAAGAGAACAGAGAAAGGACATTAAAGGCCATTGTCTTCTTGAGAAAACGAGATCAGACAATATTCTACGACCAAGCCCAGTAAGTACTTACCATTTCCAAGGTAGCCTAAGACTGAAAACTGAGGGGAGGGAGGGAGACCCTGTAAAATTTAGTCTGAGACCAAAAACAGTGAGTAGGGAGAAAAACAATCAGGAAAATCCCCGCAAGGATTAGCAGATGTGCCTGCTTCCTTTGGGTCCAGCTCAGAGCCTCGAACCCACCCCGCTTGTTGAAGAAAGAGTTTTCCCGTCCCTGCCCTGAACTTTACTAGAGCCTGCTGCTAAACAGGAAAGTGAAGAGGGGGAGTCAGCCGCCACTCCTGTTTTGTAGGGCAGCGGTAGGAACATTTTTGTAAAAACTGACCAAAAAAAAAAAAAAAAAAAAGGAGGAAGAGGCCAAATGCAGGAGCAGAGCCCTCTTTTTTTTTCTTTTAAACACCTCATTGCTAATTAGCATTGGTTGGGCAAAATATTGCACTTTATCTTGGACTAGGAGAAAATGAGCACTTTTTAAAAGGGCAAAGGAACAGTTCTTTCTGCCCTCCTGCCAGCGATGAACGCCAGCCTCATCACTTTCTACCCAGAGGTTCTTTCTAGGGTTTACCCTCAAAGAAATGAATTGGGAAAAGAAAAGTGGAAAAGACAGAGGGAAAAGCCTTAAAAATAAAACCACAACAACCATAAAAAACCTTTATTTGTATTATAGAAGGAAAGAAAGGAGAAGGAAAAAAGGAAAGGGCAGAAGGAGAAAAGTAAGAAAAGAAAATGGGCTTCGCAGGTGGCCCCTGGGGGCTCTCTGATTCCTTGGGACCGCACTACTGGAGCGAAGGTGAAGTCCAAGCGTGCAGCCCCACGTCTCCAGGGGACCAAAGTGAAATCAGACACACCACCAGAGTGTAAAAGAAAACTTTTAATGACTGTGTGCCCGTGAGTGCATTTTGAAACTTGTGTGGTACTTGCGATTCCTCATCCCCTCAAAGTAATCCTCCAAAGACGGACTGCTTCCTCTCCCCTGCGCCCCGCCCGCCGGGTCCTACGGGTACCCGACTCCCTCACCGCGCCCTCTCTCCCCCTCAGCCCCCTGGCCCCCGCAGGCGGAGATCCCCGCAGCAAAGACCCCCGGGCGCCGCCCCCTCCCTCCCGGGACCAGCGCTAGGTGTCCGGACCCCTTTGCCCCTCCCCTCCCGTCCTCCGCCCTCTCCGGCCCAAAGTGCAAAAGGGGCTCGCGGCTTTGCAGAGTCCGCCGCCCCCGCCCCCGCCCCCGCCCCCAGCACAGGTGGCCGCTCCCTGCAGCCTCCCACGCTTCCCCCAGCCCGGCTCACAGCCGGCCCCTCCCCTCCGCACCGGCTGGCAGCGAGGGGATTCCTGCTCGCCGCCAAACCCCATCCAGGCGCCCGGCGCTTTCAGTCTCCCGGCGCCTCCGGCCGCCCCCTCCGAGCTCTCCAGAGGCCCTCCCGCCATCTTCGCCGTGTTCTCTCTTCTATCCGACCCCCTCCGAGATGCCCAGCTCCGGGATCTCTCCGCCGCCCCTCCCTGAGACCCCCCAGCACCTCGCTTACGGACTTCGAGATCTCCGCTGCCGATGCCGTCGCTGCCACCTCCAGCTGCGCCCAGACCTCCGCTCTGCTCTCTCCGCCCTGCGCCCTGGGACGGGCGGACGGAGCTCGGCTCCGGCGGACTCAGACCACCCTGCTCCGTACTCAGGGGCGAGGGTCTGCGCTCCGCTGCCCGGGAGCTGCCTGGGTGCCGCCCTGGAGCCCCAGAGCCGCGGCAGCTGGGGCTCTGCCGGCTTGGGGCGCCGCCGCCGCGCTGCGATCCTGTAAGCGCCGCCACAGCCGCCGCGGCCGCCACGAACTTAACTTTCCCGGAGCGCGTCGCAACCTTGCAGCTCCCTCCACAGCAATCTGGCCCGCGCTGTCTTCGCGCAACCACCTCGGTGGCCTCTGGCTCGGCGTGCTGTCCCCAGGCGGTGGCCGCACTCTCCGCTCGGGTGCCGGGTCCCTCTGCATCACCTCTCCGACGGGGCAGGGCTGAGCGGTCTGCTGCGCGCCGCGGGACCCGGGCTTTGCACTTGGACGCAAAAGCGTATTTCCCCCGAGCTCCCTCAGCTTTGAGAAGCTCTAAATTTATGGGGGCCCGGCAGAATATCACCGCCCAGTTTCTCAGGGAATTTGAGGGTAGGGACATTCAATGTGAGGATACTGTCTGAGCGTTCCCTATTTCAGGCACCCAAATTAATGACCTAGGGTTTGCAAGTGGCTGCACGCTAGGTAGGAAGAAGGAAGGGTGGCTTACCAGAATTTCGAAGCTTCTTGTTCTTTGTCACAGCTAAGATGACCATGGAGTTGCCGATCAGGTCTACGACGATGGTGATAACCATTGCGCAGAACATAAAGATGATTAGAGGCGGTGGGTAGTCTGGCTGTGGCAGCTTGCAGCCAATGCAGCCGTATGGGGTGGGAACAGCTAGGGTAGGCCCCATGTCGCTGCTGGAGACCGTTAGGCTCTCCCAGCCAGTCAGGAGAGCGAACACCGGCTGTGTCACCAGGAGCTCCTCGAGAAAGCTGCCTCCTCTCCGAGGATCAGAGCAGGAATGACAACAACCCGCCCCTCTCCGATGAGCTTTTAAAGCCTCAAGAGGTAGCTAGCCCCACCCCAAATCCCTCCCCCCGACCAATCAGAGCTCCCCAAACACCCCCGCTTTGGTCTCCAACTCTTGTTGGACAAATCCACAAAGAGGTGTCATCTTGCTTCCGAATGCCTTGTTTGTGCTTCCGCTCTAGCCGCCCCCGCCATCCCCTAGGTACCTTGCGTTGTGACAAGCTCTGAATCCACCTACCCGCCCCCAGCCACTGCACTTCCGTTTCTAGCAAGTTCTTCTCCCTTCCCTTCCAACGCAAACACTTAGCAAAGCAGTGTAAAATGCAGAGCAGGGGCATGGGGTCTCTCTCGAAGTCTAGTTCCAACTCAAGCCAGTCTGTAGCCCCCAGAAGAGTGTAAGAGAGTGCCAGTGGCCTTTGAACCCTAGGTATGTGCTGCTACCGTCTCCTTGAAAGGTTCATCCCACTCCAGGTGCTTTTGCCCGTTTAGAGCCTTTTGCACCTCATGGGAAGCAGGGGACAGCTGCCCAGAGCTTCCACTCACAGTCTGGGTGCCCAGTCGTTAAGGAGCTTATCTCTGCTAGGAGCCGGTTGGCTCCCTTAACGGCAGCAAGCGATCGTTCAATAGATCAAGGACTTACACTCTCTGTAAGGAGATTTCCCCTGCGCTGGGGTCTGGGAGCAGGGAGTCAGTCTGTGCTCAGGGTGCGAGGGGAGGTAGCTGGTGGCTATTCTCCCCAACTTTGGGGCAAGCGAGAGCAGGGGATGATCCCCTTCCCCGCTGCTGGGCACTGTGACTGCGGGAACTCAGGCTCCTTTGGGAAAAAGTAACGCAGGCGACAGTTTCGGCTCTTGTCCTCTCTAGAGGTGCTCCACACGCTCTACCGGGTAGCGCGGGGCTCCTGGGCAGGCTCGGGTAGCTGCGCCACAGCGGCGGGACCGTAGCAGAGGTGCCGGGCACTGCAGCCGTTCTTGGCTGCTGCAGACCAGCGCCTCCGCCCCAGGCGTATAACTCACCTTGGTCCTTCTCCCTTGCCACACCCTGCCTGGGGTCCCCCGCCAGGGGTTTCCACCTCATGCGTTCGGACTGCCCCCGTCCCCGTAAATCTCCCTCCGGAGTCATCACGGTTCCCTGCGGTGCGCCCAGGCTCGTGAAGTGCGCGGGCCATGAAAATCAGGACGGTTGGGGCTAAAACTGAAGGGGCGCGATTCTGTACTCGCTCCCTCCACAACCTTGGTCACGGGAATGGATTTCTGCCCACTACTCAAAGTTGTGGCTCTTGCTGAGAAGCTTCGCAGTAAATGTCAGTGAACACTTTGAAACTAGTCCCAGACTAGCCTTCTTGCTGCAGTCGGGGAGAGGGGGGTTGCACTGTCTGGGAGCGCCACCGTCTGGACACCGCAGCCCCCTCCTACCTGGGGAGAGGGTCCGACAGAGGGGGTGGGGGCTGGGGGCGGATTCCGCGATGGACCGCGACATTCAGGGACCTTTAAGGGAAAGACAGACATGGCTGAAAACAAGAATGTGCACGCACTTTCCCTAGCTGAAACGCCCAGAGTAGGAATGTCTGAAGATGAATCCCCCCAACCCACCCCATGAATTTGCTACTGAGAAGGGAATCCGCAAGAATGACAATCTCCCGCTTTGAGCCTTTTCACATTCATTATTATCTCGCTGCCCCTGGCAGGCCGGCAGGAACCTGGGAGGCTCACTCTCCCGGCTGGACATAGCCAGATTTATCCATAAACGCGGCCGGAGAACCGGCTCGAGCCCTGAAAAAGAGGCGAGCGGCCAAAAGCCTGTCCACGCCGTGGAATAGTTCATCCACATCAGGCGGCTCACGCTGGTTCCCGGAGGGTTTGGATCTTTTTAGTTGTGGCAGGAAGCTGTTTTAAATTCCAATAAACAAAAATTTGAAGGAAAAGGGAAACACGTATTCTAGTGACTGAAGATACTGGCGTCTCCCCTGCACTGCCTCCCCCAGCAACAATCCTGTAAAGAGAGTTGGGAAACTGTTCTTTCAGGCATTGTTATATTCTGTACTTCTGCGATGAGGTGGCCCCAGAGCTGGTGGAAACCCTGGGCACTGGGAAGTCTCAGGGACTTTGTCCAGGGCTTGCCTGGGACTGAGGAGTGAGCTGGAGAGAGGTTGGGCTGATCCCTGGCCCCTGGCCCCTGCCCCTGTTTGGACACTGCTTGACCATGACCTCCTGGGACTTGGATTTTTCAGTACTGGACAAGTGGGAGAAGCAACTCTTTTCATAATGGGGGGGGGTCTGCATCTGGTTAAATTAAATTTGTTATTTTTATAAACTATCTTAACGAATCTGAACATTTCCGAGTCCTAAGAAAAACAGATGGATCTTGAATCTGCTGTGTGGATACATATGAGGAGGAAAACCAGTCACAATTTGCAAGGATCAGATAAGGCTCATGTGCAGTAACTTCAATTGCTTTGGAATAGTTAATGGGGGAGCTCTTTATTGGGTAGAGTCCAGTGTGTACAGTTTATTTAAGCTTCCAAAGGATTTTTAAGTTCTTTCTAAAAGACCTGTTAGGAAGTCCTAATAACTAGGGGTGGAGAAAAACAATTTATTTGGGATTTGAAACCTGTAAGATATAGAATCAAAATAGAGAACACCTAGGACATTTTCTGGGGTGGAGTTGAGGGTTCCTAGGAAAACCTTGGAAACCCATACAGAGATTGGGAAGGAGAATAAAATAATGAATAGTGGACAGGGAATTGTGTAGAGAGCTTTCAATCCTGGAGCCCAGCGAGGTCCTAGCATGGTCCCTTCCCCTGGAGCCCAGCGAGGTCCTAGCATGGTCCCTTCCCCTAGATCACTTACTATGAGATAAGGCAGAGTACCTGATCTCCCACAGGACTCCCAGCACTGAAAACTCACCACATCCCAGGCAGAAGTGATGCCAAGGAGCATTCTATGTAAAAGGTAGATATTAAAAGATATTTCATTCTTCTTGTTGATACAGAAAACTTTTTTCCATCTCAGGCTCCACATTTCTCATGTTCTGAAAGATTGGGGGGGGGAGGGGGCACTGGCAGGCAGGGTTGATGCCAGCAACTTGGCTCTCTTTTCAAAGTTGAGAGAGAGCAAGCAGTTTCTGCTGGCAAATGGGCAAATTTTCTGTGCATATGAGGATAATACCTTGCCTGTAATTAATGCATTGTCATTTTAAATAAGCATTTTATAGGTTTCAAAATCCCGTCAGGGATATATTTTCTCACAACAATGCCATTTAATAGATGGGGAAACAGACTCAGAGAGGTGACAAGACTTGCCTAAGGTCATGCCAAGGCTGGTGGAGGAGCCCAATATTCTCTCAGCCTGGGGATTTTCTCCCACAGCCCAGCTTCATAAGATAGTGTTTTGCTCTGGCACTTGATAGGGTGGGTTCTGTGTTCTCTTTTCTGTTGTTATTGTTCATTTTTTTCATTTGATTGTTTTTATTGACATATATTCACATACCGTAGTCACCTGTTTAAAGTGTACAATTCAGTGGTTTTCTGTACATTCACTAAGTTCTGCAACTATCACCACTATGTAATTTTAGAACATTCCCACCATCCCAAAAAGAAACTCTGTACCCCTTAGCAGTCACTCCCCATTCCCTCCAAGCCCCCAACTTCTAGAAACCACTAATCTGATTTGTGTCTCTATGGATTTGTCCATTCTGGACATTCTGTATGAATGGAATCATACAATATGTGGCCTTTTGTGTCTGGTTTCTTTCCCTTAGCATTTCTTCAAGGTTTACCCATGTTGTAGCATGTATTAGTACCCCAATTCCCTTTTATAGTCATATAGTATTCCATTGTATGGATAAACCACATTTTGTGTATCTATTCATCCATCAGTGGACCTTTGGGTTATTTCCACTTTGGGGTTATTATGAGTAATGCCACTGGGAACATTTTGGGTTCTTTTTTAGGCACAAGCCACCCCTGGCCCAAGATAGCCAAGCAGAGGGCCTCTTAGTGCAACTCACATCTCCTCCAATCCCAGCAAGGGCTGGACAGCCAAGGATGTCCCCAAGCACTCCAGACTTCTTAGGACAATGCTCTTCTGGATGAAGATTCTATTTAGCTCAGTTCTTAGAAATAAAAACAAGCTTGAACGCAGATAATCATAGTGCCTCATCAGAGGGTTGATGGGAGACTTGAATGAGATAATATATGCAAGCACTTAGAACATTATTCAGAACAGAGTAAACACTTAACCACTAGCTATTATTACTGTTCTTTTTTAAGGCTTATTTTTATTTATTTATTTTGAGAGAGAGAGCATGTATGTGGTGCTCATGAGTGGAGGAAAGGCAGATAGAGAGAGAGGGAGAGAGAGAATCCCAAGCAGGCTCCTCATGTCAGCACAGAGCCCAACGCCGGGCTCAGTCTCACAAACCATGAGATCATGACCTGAGCTGAAATCAAGAGTTGGAAGCCCAACTGACTGAGCCACCCAGGTGCCCCTATTATTATTATTCTTATTCTCAAAATGTCTAATACTCTGTCTAAACTCTATTGTGTTACACTTTCATAGAGGACAGAGGCTCTCTGAGACATCCGAGACTCTGCCCCCAGCTGGCACACAATGGGTACTCATCAATATCCCAGGCCTCCATGACATGTAACAATGTGTTGGGGGAAAGGAACGTAGTGACTTGTCTTTTCACTAGCACCTAACATGCTTCACTGACACAGTCCGTATAGTTTCCACAAGAAGGAACAATCAGATTTTTTGACATCAAGCAGAATGGAAGCATGCAGGATGGCTGGTCTACACACAGCTCAGACTTAAAGTCCACAGGCAGCTGGGTGAACTCAGGCAGCAGAAGCTGGCTTTCTCAGCAGAGCATGGTGCCAGCCCAGGCTGAGGAAGGTCTAGTCCCAGGTCGAGGGTGGGGGGCCAGGACTCCCAGAGTAAGGCTGTAGCCTCAAAAGAACTGAGCAGGGGTTTAGGCAGCAATCAAGTCACTGGTACTGTGAGCATCAACCAACTGGGTTGTTTTCCTGAACAGACTATGTCTGATCACATTTACTTTACCAATGTGGAGACACTGTTCACATTTGTTAAATGAACAAGGAGAATGATTGCCCTCTCCAAATCTCCTGAGCATAATTCATCATAGCTAGAACCACTTTATCTTCTCTTGGTGCTTGAGTCATTAAGAAGAGTAAGACACATCCATTTCCTTTAGTGCAATCAGGGGCTTACCAAAATAATTAGCAGCCAGTATTCCCAGGATCTTAATGCCTGATAAAGATTACAGGTTAGACAGTTCAAAATCAAAGGGTTACCAGGGAGAGAAGAAACACGTTAATTACTTGCAGTAACACTTGGACTCCCTTCCCCTTGTACAATTTACCTGCTAATTAGAGCTTAATGAGCAATATCTATTTTCCTAGCTTCTCGTTCCAGCCAAGCATGATCACCTGTGCATTTTAAAACTGTCCCTCTTATTAATCATCCTCATGACTTCTGGTGCAACAAATCCCTTGCCTTGGGAGCTCTGCTTCTGCCTACTCTATTGTAAGACATAGGACATGAGTATATCCAAACGGGTCCTCTCAACCCCTAATAATGACTAACATGTATGTGTCTTCCTAGATGCCAGACACTGCTCTCAGGGCTTTATTCATATATTCTCATTCAATCCTAACAATAGCCCTATATGATAGGCACAATTATTATCCTTTTTTTCACCAATGAAGAAGCTGAGGCCCAGAGAAGCTATATCACTTGTGCCAGGTTGTACAGATAATGAATGGTAAAGCCAAAAGTCTAGCTTGGGTGGTCTGGCTCCAGAGTCTGTGCATTAACCATAATGCCTGATTATTGCACATATTGTTCCTGACTCTAGGGCACTGGTTAGTAATTTTAGTGAATGTCAGAGCCATCAGAAGTGCTTAGAGAAACACCTTTCTAGGTCTCTCCCTAAAGATTCCAATTTGGTAGACCTAGGGTGAGACCCTGGAATCTGCATGTTTTTCAAATGCCCAGGTGATTCTGAAGAAAGTGGCCCAGGGACCCCTCTTAGAGAAACCCTATTCTTAACCCAATCCTGCAACTAGCCACTGACAATTTAAGGAATTCTAGATGTGGAAGGCAGTGAATCAGTGCTTAGTGTGCTCCTGAGGGTGTGGTCCTACTGGGACTTTGTACACTTGCTCTAGTTTGTAAAACTTGCTTTGGTCCTCAGACTCAATCCCACCCTCTACTTCAGTTGTAGGGATGGGGTTCCTGGCCCAATACCCGATAATAACCTGCCTAGCTCCCTGAAAACAGGGCTGCTTTGCTCTCCCAGGGGCCGGAGGTCTGACCATACCCCCTTCATACTGCTAGACTCATCCCTATGGCCTACGTGATGAGGGTGGCCTGCTTTAGCAAATGAAAATATGGGGTGCCCAGTTAAAATTGAATTTCGAATGAATATGAGTAGGATCTAAGCATGTTCCATGCAATATTTGGACTTACTTATACTACAAACTATCCATTATTTATTGGAAATTTAAATTTAACTGGCTATTTTGTATTTTACCTGGCAACCCTATGACTGAGCTACAGCCTCTGGCTGATCCTAAATTAGTCAAATATAAGGACTTGGCATTGGTTGGTAAAGGGTCTGTCTTCCCCAACAAGGGGCTTGGTCCACTCTGGACCTGTGTTCATCGCAAGTGCCCTCCTTAATGCCCATCCCCCATTTAGCCCTTCCCCCCACCCATCTCCCCACCAGCAACCCTCATTTTGGTCTCTGTATTTAAGAGTCTCTTATGCGTTGTCTCCTTCTCTGCTTTTATCTTACTTTTCATTCCCTTCTCCTATGTTCATCTGTTTTGTTTCTTAAATTCTACATATGAGTAAAATCATATGATATTTATCTTTCTCTGACTGACTTCTTTTGCTTAGCATAATATGCTCTAGTTCCATCCACACTGTTGCAAATCCAAGATTTCATTCTTTTTGATGGCTGAGTGATACTCCATTGTATATATATACCACATCTTCTTTATCCATTCATCAGTTGATGGACATTTGGACTCATTCCATAATTTGGCTATTGTTAATGGCATTGCTGCAAACATTGGGGTGCATGTGCTGCTTCTAATCAGCACTTGTGTTTTCTATCAATGGCATCTTAAAGGTTATGACAAGTCTCTCCAAAAACTCATGCTCAGTTTCAGCTGCCTGGCAAGACATCTTTTGGGAGTCCTTTCCAGGAGTCCCCCAAAGGCATTTTATATATTCCATGTTACCTATGTTCCAAGTCAGATCATCTCAAAGCTACCTGCATCTAGATATATTTACATGATGATATAATCAGCAAGAAGTCAAAAAAGATGTTACATTTATTTAAATAGTTTTGTCATCTTAACCAGCTGTTCAGGTCAGTACTGTCTAATGTTACTTTTATATCTGTCCCAGGCAGAGGGAGGTCCATGAGTGAAAGGCAAGGTTATGTGCAGGTATCACCTCCTCAAGCTAAGAGAAAAAGACTGTGGAGAACCAGAGGAAGAGATGTGGCTATTTGGAATATTAAGGAAGCAAAAGGATGAACTTCAATGAAACCTCCTACAGGACCATTCATTTGCCTAAAGAGCCACTAAAGGAAATCGTTGGAATTTTCTGTAGAAGGGGGAAAATGAGGAAACAATCTCACACTAGCCCAAGTCAGAAAGAGTGCAGGACTTCACAGGTGCTTCTCTTCTGGCTTTTCTTCGCCAAGGCCAGGGGTATCAGTTTCCAGGATTTAACACCCCAGCAAATTAGATTGAAGCCCCAGCAACACTTGGCCCCACTGAGCTCCCATTTGGAAGAGAAACCATAGACATTTCCTGGGGGCTCCCCCTTCTGCCTGGCTCTGGTCTAGGGGACACCTGATAAGTGGGTGTCAGAAAGAAGCCCGCCTCCCCCATGCATCTTCAGAATGCCTACTGACAATTAGCTATAAGTTCTGGTGCTTCTGTTCTCTCCTAAACATGTATTACATTCGATTTTGTATCTTGCAACTTTACGGAATTTGTTAATTAGTTCTAATAGTTTTGTTGTGGAATCCTGAGGGTTTTCTACTTATAAGATCATGTCATCTACAAAGATAATTTTACTTCTTTCTTCCTAGTTTGGATGCCTTTTATTTCTTTTTCTTGCCAAGTTGCTCTGGCTAGGACTTCCAGTACTGTGTTGAATAGAAGTAGTGAAGGTGGGCACCCTTTCTTTGTTCTTCGTCTTAGAGGAAAAGCTCTCAGTCTTTCACCATTGAGTATAATGTTAGCTGTGGACTTTAACATATGGCCTTTATTATGTTCAGGTAGTTTCCTTCTCTTCCAAGTTTATTGAGTGTTTTTATCATTAAAATGTCTTGGCTTTTTGTCAAATGTTTTTTCTGCA
Source organism: Cryptoprocta ferox (assembly GCA_028646485.1). NCBI lineage: Eukaryota > Metazoa > Chordata > Mammalia > Carnivora > Eupleridae > Cryptoprocta > Cryptoprocta ferox. The sequence goes on from CM053579.1 coordinate 3,507,185, forward strand.
TCATTTGAGAGGACCATGTGGTTCTTCCCTTCACCCTGTTACTGTGGTGTATTACATTGATTGATTTGCACGTGTTGAATCATCCTTGCATCCCAAGAATAAGTCCCTCTTGGTCATGGTGTAAATTTTTTTTCAAGTGCTGTAAAATTTGGTTTGCTAGCATTTTTGTTCAACATTTTTACATCAATATTCATAAGGGATATTGGTTTGTAGGGGTTTTTTAATATTGTCTTTGCTTTGGGATCAGGTTAGTGCTGGCCTCACAAAATGAGTTTCTAAGTGTTCTATCCTCTTGAACTTTTGTAAGAGTTTGAGGAGTATTGGCGTTCATTCTTCTTTAGAAGTCTTCTCTCCATTTCATGGGAGAGCACTGGGACTGAGCTGTAGCTCCCCTAATCTGGAGGGAAAGGGTGAATAGAAACGCCATGAACTTTCCCACCATTTTATTGTATTTGGTTACTACTATTTTAATGTTAACATTATTTTTTAAATTTATTTATTTAAATTCAAGGCAGTTAACATACAGTGTAGCATTGGTTTCAGGAGAAGAATCCAGTGATTCCTCACTTCCATATAACACCCCATGCTCATCCCAATGAGTGCCCTCCTTAATACCCATCACCCACTTAGCCCATCCTCCCACCCCTCCCCTCCAGTAACCCCCAGTTTGTTCTCTGTATTTAAGAGTCTCTTTGGTTTGCCTCCCTCTATGTTTTATTTTTTTAAGTTTATTTATTTATTTTGGTAGAGAGAGAGTGCACATGAGCAGGGGAGGAGCAGAGAGAGAGAGAGAGAGAAAGAGAGAGAATCCCAAGCAGGCTCCCCAGTGTCAGTGCAGAGCCCGATACAGGGCTCAAAATCACGAACGCTGTGAAATCATGACCTGAACCAAAATCAAGAGCCAGATGCTTAACCAACTGAGCCACCCCTTCTCTGTTTTAAATGTGGCTTTTTCTTGGTTTGGCATTTGTTTGGTTGCTATAGACCTTTAAATGATTTCCAGACCTCCTATAAAATTTTTTTTGGCAGTTTCTAGGGGTATGAGAAACTAGAGATTTCTAGATTAAAGTTTGATAGTTACTATTTCTAGGAATTTATCCATTTTATCTATATTTTCAAACACATTGACATAAAGTTGTTTATAATATCCTCTTACTATCTTTTTAATTTCTGCACAACTATAGCAATAGAGTTTTATTCATTCTTAATATTAGTTATCAATGCATTCTTACTTTTATTCTTCATCAAACCCACCAAAAGTTTTATTTTTTTGGTTCCTTTTAAAGAACCCACTTTTGAGGGAGCCTGAATGGCTCAGTCAGTTAAGTGTCTGACTTTGGCTCAGGCCATGATCTCATTGTTTGTGAATTCGAGCCCTGCGTCTGGCTCTGTATAGACAGCCCAGAACCAGAGCCTGTTTCGGATTCTGTGTCTCCCTCTCCCTCTACCTTCCCCCACTTAAGCATTCTCTCTCTCTCTCTCTCAAAAATAAATAAACATTAAAAAACAGAAAAAGAAAAAAGAATCCACTTTTGGCTTGGTTGACCTCTCCATTGTATGCTTGACTTCTAATTCAGTAACTTCTGTTCATATCTTTATTATTTTCTCCCTTCTAATTTCTTTGGGATTAATTAACTGATCTTTTACTAACTGTTTAGATGGATGCATAGATTGTTCATTTTAGTCTTTTTTCTTTCCCTTTCTCTAATATATCCATTTAAGGCTATAAACTTCACTCTAAGCATTTCTTTCATTGCATTTCATAATTTTAATATGCAGCGTTTTCATTATTAAAATCTCAATATCTTTTTTCCTTAAAATATCTTTTGTGACTCACGGGTTATTTAAAAATTATATTTCTTAATTTCCAAACACATAGAGACATACTAGAAATCCTTTTGTTACTGATTTCTATTTTAATTCCATTGTGATCAAAGAACATATTGTATATGATTAAAATTTTAAAAATTTGTTGAGACCAAAATATGGCGAATGTTTGTAACTGTGTGCTTTAAAATAGTTTGTATTCTGCAGCTTCTGAATGCATTGTTCTATATATATCCCTGTTACATCAAGCTGCTAAACCATTTTATTTTAATCTTCTGTATCATTGACTTTTTGTCTTTTCTTCATCAGCTTCTGAGAGGCATGTTAAAAATCTCTCACCATGAATGTGGACTTATCTATTTCTATTTGTACTCCTAGAAATTATTGCTTTATATATTTTGACCCTGTGTTATTAAGCCCATATACGTTTATAACTGTTATAACATTTTAGTCAATTGAAGTTTCTATTATATGAAATAACACACTATACCTAAAAATGCCTTTTGCCTTTATGTCTGCTTTGTCTGATATTAATGTAGCCACACCAGCTTTTCTTTAGTTAGTAATTTCATGCTATTTCTTTTACTATTCTTTTAAAATGTCAGCCTTTCTGTATCTTTCTCTTACAGCATTTAGTTGAATTGTTTTTGTCCAGACCAATATTCATGGTCTTTTAAGGAAAACCTTTAGTTTACTTACATCAGTGGTGTTAACTGCTATATTGTTTTGGACATTCCAGTTGTATCAGGTGTCTGATGTTTTCCTTCTTTGTAGTCACCTAGGAGAGGGGCAGGTTTACTTTCGTTTTATCCTTACCTTGAAGTTATAGTCCTTCGGGTCCTTAGTTTATTGTGAGGAACATCTCCTCTTAGACTTCTCACCATGGTCCAGTCCTGGTGTTTGTCCAGTCCATGTCAAACTCTAAGTTCAAGTTTGCCAGGATCTGAAGATACCCTCAGAGCAAAGGATTTATTCCATTAATCTTTCTGAGGCATCATGCTTCTTTAGATGTTATACTGGTAATTCCTTTCTCTGTTGTCATGTCTTTTATGTTTTAATATTTAAAAAAACATATATTGTATCTAACTTCTGTTTTTTTCAGAAGGTAAGTTGGTCCAATTAACCTAGACTGCCACATACCTGGAATTGGAAGTTCTCATTTTCTGTGAAGAGAGTTTTCCTCTCCAGAAATATATACTTGTATTCTGGAGTGCAGTAGTCCAGCTACTGTGTACAGGCTTTCAGATAGTCCCCCTCTCCATTTTGTTTTTCAGTCTTGCACTTCTCTCTTGTCCTTTAGCATCTCTAAATACTGATGGCCTCTTGGGTTCTCCCTCTTTGACACCACTCTTCAGCCCATAGTAACCTGATTTTGCCTCCACCACACTCCTAAAACTACCTTTAGCAAGGTCACCCAACAATGACATTCATGCTGCTCAATTCAATGAATATTTTTCATCTGTCATGTTTCTTGACACCTCCAGTGTATTTGTTACAGTTGACCACTCCATCCTTCTTGAAATACTCTCTTCTCTTTTGTTACATGACAGAATACTCCCTTGACTCTCTACTTATCTCTCTGAACATTTGTTTGCTGTTTTTTTTTCTCTCTAAACCTAAACCTTTTCAGCACTAAACCTAGGCTCAAAGGACCTAATATCTATTTCTGACTCTATTCAGTTTGAACAAATGACTTCTACTTTCTGGGCTTTTACTTATTTATGATTTCTAGAAGCACTTACAGTTCTAGTTTTTATAATTCCATATTTTTGAAGATCTTTTCAGTAACGGAAATGATAAATAATTTCTCTGAAAGCTTAGTAGGACCATACCAGCTCCAGCTAACAATATTTACTGCTACATTCCGGGGAAGGAAACTGACTTAGAGGAACAAATGCCCTTTAATGCTTAGTAGCTTTCATTTAGGTGTATATAATGTGTGACCGAATGATTTTCCTGGAACACTATCCTGTGCGAGAACATGTGTTTTCACAGAGATATTTAGTAACCTTACCTGGGGCTATATCAAAAAGAGGATTAGCAAAATAATCACAGCACCATTCCCCTTCTTGAATCACAGTGGGATCCCTGTTTGACACAGAGATACATTTAGAAGACTATCTTGAAAAATCAATTTCCAGCAGGTGAATGGTATATCTTCAGTGCTCTGTAGGAATTATGGGATTTTTCCTTTTACAGTTTAGTGTCTTACATGCAATCCCAAATGAAATCACCATGAAACTTCGATGGTGAAGGTATGTTTTTCTTCCAATTTTTATTTCTCTGGTAGTGTCTGAAGTTCCCAAATATGTTGACATTTTCCACTAGCTGAATTTTCTTCTATGGTGAGATTACTTGAGAAAAGTAAATATTAATTTCATGTTCAAATGGGGGAAGAGGGCATCTTACTCATCTCTGGTAATGCTTGTTCAGAAATGAGAGATGACATATCTGTAGCACCCTCAGATAGTTTAAAGTCAGCACCATGCAGTAGAATTTACTGCGATGATGGAAATATTCTCCATCTGTGATATGGTAGCCACCAGCTACATATGACTACTAAACTTGAAATGTCACTGTAACAACTGAGGAAATGATATTTGATTGTATTTAATTCTTAATTAATTTATATTTATATTTAAATCACAACGGTAGCTGATGACTATAGTAGTGGATTGCACAGTTCTAGAGAATAGACTTTAGCTTTTCTGTCTGTATAATCTTGGGGTCAGGGTGCATGTGAGAGTGAATCAGATGACCTCCAAGTGCCCTCTTGATTTTAAATACTCTGCCCCTCTTTCTGGCTTGACAATTAGATCTTCCTAATGACTGAAAGTGTAGGTTCAGATGTAAACTTTTTCGATTCCTCAGAATGCTATGTTTGAACTTGGTGCCTGGAAAGTCAGTACTCAAGCTCCTGGCTTGAGGTTTTTCTTCTCTTCATACTCCCACTGCATCCAGAACTGCAAGGAGCTTCATTTATGTGCTTGTGGATGCCTGAGCATGCATGTCTACACTTTGTTCACATTCCCCCAAATAGCTGCATCTTGGCTTCCTTTTGGGGCTACAATTGTGTGTATTACTGGTTCAGTCCACCCTAAGGAAGTTGTATACCTGGAAGCAAGCTAGGGGAAGTTCAGGCAAGGAATTCTGTGGTCCTAGGTAACTTGAGCATGGTCTAAAAGAGGGAATGTCAGCTCTGGTCTAGAACAACCCCTTGATCTTTTGGGTTCCTTAACCCTGCCATGGTCCATTCAGTTTAGTGGGTATTTTTCTGGCCATCCTCCAGCCATTCCACTCCTTAAAGAACAGGCCCCAGGTCAAGGGCCACCTCTGCTTGTGTTAAGGCAATTCTATTTGAGTCTAAGACTAAAGAATTATGACAAACATCACCTCAAATCAGAGATTTGCCCCTACATGGTGCTATGGAAGAGGTAGACTTGTGGAAAGTACACCTGAGACACTTTTAAGATGGAGTAACTGAAGTACTCAGAGAAAGCCCTGGCCTTAAAGGGGAGAGGAAGAGATTAAGGAGCTTGCTTAGTAGGAAAAGGGGAAAAGAAAGAAAGGAATTCCAGGCAGATAGCGCCTTGTCACTGCCCCAGACTGATATATGGGCAGAGGGTGGAGCCAAGAGTAGAGGGAAGTCCACAAACTGAAGTCAGGGAAGTAGATTGGGGCCAGGTTGGAAAAGGTCTTAATAAAAGTCATTTTATTCCAATGGAATATAAGCTCAAAAAGGCAGAGACCATATGTGTCTTGTCCACTGTCATGTCCCTCACCAGTCTTAGCATACTGCCTGGCCCAGTATGGTGACAAGGACCACATTCAGATAGGCATTCCTGCCTTGTTACAAGGCCTTTCACAGAGCAGGAAGCAGTTTGGGCTGATTTATGGTGAGGTTTGTCATAACTCTTTACAGTCTTACACTTTGGAGCCCAATCAATAGTTTTCTAATGAATGAGGACTTCATTAGAAGTCCAGACTTGAGAAAGGATGAAGAACCACCACTGGGTGCTCCTAGCTCTCCAATTAGCACATGCATTGCACAACGTTGCCCTACCTGTGGGGTCTGGATGCTACTAGGTCTTCTGGGCAAGAGGTGGGTAATTCCCCTCATTCTCCTCTCTGTTTATCTGGATCCTCTTCTGGAGTCCTGTTAGAGTTACCATGGAAAGGAGCAGTGGAGGGAGCTCTTACATAAACTGAAAGGTACACCCAGAGAGATCAGAGCAGAACCATAGATTACAGAACAGTTGGGAATGGTGGGCACAGAATGTCCAGGAAGAAACGGCAATCAATGGAGTCAGATAAATCTGAGATACTGAGGGAAATGGGGACTGAGGATTTGCCATTGGATCTGACAATTAGGGAGTCACCGATAACAATTCAAAGGAGGGAAAGTCAGAAGCTAGATTTCCAGGATTTGTGAATAAGGGATCAGTGAAGAAGTGGAAAGAGAGTGTGAAGACCACTCTGTTGAGAAGAAATGCAGTGGAATAAAGAAGAAAGAGCGCAGTAGTCCAAGGGGGGAGAGGATGTAGAAAGGCAGTTGTGGGCCAGATTGTTCCAGAACCAGAATGCAGGTAATGAAGACAAAGATTATTGAAAAGCTGTGAGGAGCCAGCCTAGGCTCTGCCAAGTGAATTTATAATGGGTGCAGTCTGGGCAGTGCTAGGTAAAAGAGGGACAGGAGGAAGCTGCCAGGAGCAGGGTGGAGGGCAGCACAGAGGGGGATTTCTCAGAACCACGTATTAGAAAAACAGAACATGGAAAGAGCAGGAGCCAGGGCCTTGCAAACGGCCTCCCTGTGCTAATTGAAGACTCTATGCTTGAGCCTCAGCTAGGTAGGTATGCTGAGTAATTTACGAAGACCACACAGCTACTATTGGGTTGAATAGTGTTATAGACTGAATTGTGTTCCCACTCTCCCAAATTCATATGTTGAAGTCCTAACCCCTAATGTGATTGCATTTGGAGGAAGGTCCCCCTTACAGAGATAACTAAATACTGCTGTGTATATTGTTATCTAATAGGCAGTGTTCTTCCTTTCTTTTGCTAAATACCTGTCATAATTGGTTCATAAATGTATTCCATGGTTATTTACAATGGCATGGTGACAACTGTCCTAGAGTTCCCTCTTTCATGATTGTTTTTCACAAGCCATGTAACGGTGGTTCAAAGGCCAACATGAGAACATCCACAGCAGGAACCAGGGATGTGTGAACCCAGAGGACTCGGCTAGCAGTGTGTCCTGGCTCAATGTATGTTGGAGTGGAAATTACCTGTACTCCCCTCAGACAACGAGAAATGATTTGCAACCTGTCATGCTTGGTATTAAGCTAATGGAGCCCATTCTATTTTCAGATGCACTGGACTGCCTGAACCCTTGTTGAATTTGCAGTGTGGGTCATATGCACATAGGGCAGCTTGCCAGGAATCAGGACAAGAACAAGTTTCATGTTGTAGAGTAGCTTCCTGCCTCCCTGTACTATTATCACTCAGGGGCTCAGTTCCAGCAGCATAGAGAATGAACAACCAAATTAGCCATTTGTCATCTTTCAAACTCCTGAACAGATGACCCTTGCTAAGACAGGAAAGGAACCTTAGTAAAATGGAGATAAGAAGGGGCAGGAGGAGTCATTGTTGGGTTTGTTTGGGGTTGTGTGTTGTTGTTCCCCTTCTTCTGTACTAGCAAGAAGAAAATAATGAATAAGAAACAAATTTATAAAAATACAAAATATTCATAGAATTAGTAACCCTTTTTCTAAAAAGAAGACCAAGTTTGGTGTTCTGTTCATGCTATTCTCCCAGCCGGGTCTCACTGTTCTGTCCAGGCTTCCTTATGCCCAATCTAAAGTGGAGCCTGTCTGGGCCAGGGCCTTGCTTCATTCCTCCCTGGGTTTCTAGCCCCCAGGATAGGGCCTGAAGCACCACAGGGACTTGGGTTGTGTATTACTGCAGAGTCTGGGGCTCCCTATGGAGAGATATGCAGGTGGGACCCCTCTGGCAGCTGGAATGTTCCCACAAATTTTGCAGAATGAGATTATCACTTTCTAAAAGCTCAATATCTCACCTCTCTTCCTCAGGCACTGTGAGGATTCAAAGAACAGTGAAGCTTTAAAAAAAAAAGTGATAAAGAAGTGCATTTCTCAACACTACAGGCCAGCAAAGGGCTCAGGAGTCTAAGGATTAAGGAGACTCCCTGGAGTTGGGCGAAGGGCACAGACACCAAACACACACACACACACACACACACGCACGCACGCACACACGCACGCACGCACCAAGCAGGGTTTACTTAATTACATGCACAAAAAAGTGGGGGAATTAAAAAAAACAGGTGAGCTTTGTTTGTCTATACACTTACCAGATGGAACCTGAAAAACTGCAAAGTTGCAGGGATGAGAGGTTCTAAGGGAAACTTCCATTTGCAGAGACAATGTTACATCTGAGGCATTCCCCCAGGCTGTTGGAATTACAGATGCTTGCTGAATAAGAATGAGAACTCCTTGCGTGCTTTAATTGTAAAACAGTAGGAGATAGATTGTCCCTCCAGCTCTCTGAAACAGGCTTGCAAACAAGCGAAATCATCTTAACAGGTGAAGCCCCTGGAACTGACCACTGCGTGGGAGGGTGGTGAGGAGACTTTCTGAAAGATCTTTCTAACTTGGGAATGATCAAATGTGAAAGTCACATCAAATGTGATGTGGTTACTTCTATGTTAACTGACTCATCTGTGCTGCCAAGAATATAGTGACACAGTCACGACTGTCTAAGCTGTGTGCCACCAGCACTCTCCCCGAAGGACAGAGGGGACCTCTGAGAAAAGACTTTCTTTGGGGCATTTAAATTCCTCACCTCCCATCCCCAATCCTATCCCACTCCTTGGGGGGCAATTTTGTTGCCCCCCCCCAATTCAGTATCTCAGGTGTGTCAAGGGTTCCTAACATGGTTTATATGTTCACATTTTCTTAGAGAAAAGATGTCCAAGAAAAGCAGACGCTTTTAATCAATGACCCACAAGCTGCTTAGCAGCCTTGAGTGGTGTGCCACATTTTGTGCATGTGTCATTTTCTGATTCTCAAGAGTCCATCATTCCCAAATGCTTAAAAGTCAATGCTTTAAGTGATCTGAGAAGGTCCCCAAGAGACTGGTGGCCTATTACTATGGGCAGAAGTCCAGGCTGGGGGGTGGGGAGGGGATGGACACCAGGGGCCAGAAGGTTAGAGGTCAAGCTTAGACATACCTGAAAACATTTGAACAGCCCCCGATCTACATCTGGACACCCCGAAGACACAAGTGGAAAATAACTAAACAAGTAAGTCAACTGATTAAGCAACAGCACCCCCAGTGTGCAGCATGTGTGGCTAAGAACAATTCTTGAGCAAGCAATCAGGGTGGATGGGTAGAGATGCTGGCACCAAGTAAAAGTACTGGTTACCCGCCAGCACTAGAGTGACTCATCATGAGAAAACCTATTATACCTGTCTGCTACCAACTTCCCAAGGACATGAATATCCAAGGGTTTTGTGCTGCATTTTGGAGTTGGGAGAACTATAGATCAGCAATCAGAACTCTGGGTTCAAGTCCTGGCTCTGCTACTTACGAGCTCTGTGACTCTGGACTTTACCCCTTAGGGACTTTGTTTATAACAAAGGAGGTGCTTTGGGAGGTGATGGATTTGTCTATTACTTTGTGGTTATGGTATCAGGGGTGAATGCATATATCCAAACTCATCAAATTGTGTACATTAAATATGAGTAGTTCTTCATACATCAATTATACTTCAATAAAGCTATTTTTTAAGGAGAGGAGTTTTCTTAAGGTATAATGGATGTCCTTTAGTTTTCTTATTCTGACATCCATTCACTCCTTCATTTTTTTAACTTATTTAATAAGTATTTATTAATTCCCTGATATATGCCAAGAATTAGGTGCCCCAAACCCTGTTTACTGTCTTCATGCTTGTGCCGAATTCATAAATCCCATTTTTTGTTACCCTCTTCCAGACATCTTTCAAGGCAGGAGAGGTCCAATTTAGGGCTAACCTCTTACATATAAAACCTTGTCGGAGTTCAGGAGTGCCACCCAAAGAAACTTTGTAGCACATGGCATTATTGGAGAATCCATTTCTCTGATTTTAAATCTGTATAATGGGCCTTCAAGAAAGTCTCAGAATGAAGTGAAATACCCAGGGATGCAGAAATCCTATCCCACTGGCCTCTATCTAAAAGGTAAAAAATAGGGTCCCTCTGGTGCTAGGAGGTCTGCTGGGAGGCCAGGCTGTCATTCTGAGAGAAGAGAGAGCCTTTGAAAGTAATATATCTGGTACTATGTAGATAGGGAACAGGCCACCTGGGGCACTGTGGCCACACAAGCCCTGAGTACTCCCAAGGAACAAGGATCCAGCAAGGCCTGATGTGCAGAGAACTGGTGAAAAGTGACCAGCAGGTGGGGATGAGCCGATCATTCTTGGTGTAGGAACGCCCTCTAGTGCCCAGAAGAGACTTCGCAACACTGAAGAATTTAAAGTGCGCAGAAAGCAGACAACCTCAGGAACCCCATGAGATTCTGCTCTCTACTTTTCCTTGATTCTGGCCAAATTGTCCCTCCAAAGCATGCATCCTTGTAAGTAAGGAAACACAGATAATCAGGAGGTGAATTTGTGGGTTTCTAGAAGTTCTGAGCAGAGGTCTGAGTCTGAATCCTGAAGAAGTGGAACCAACAGCACAGACATCGCCCATCAAATATGACCATTCCTCAGGGTGTAGACATGTGCATGTATGTGCATATGCATGCATGCCACTATTCTTTGTAATAAACGTTTGTTTCATATATTTTGTTCGAAAATTGACTTATAATTATTTCTGGAAAATATAGAAAAGTAAAGTTCCTGGAAATGAAGGAGTAACAGAATCTGGAATTAATCATCCACCATGAACTAGAATCTAAGCAAATATATATGATACAACCAATTTTATACAATTAAACAAGAAGTAGCATATGACCATGATATTAGAGAAAGGAAGTAAAGGAGATCAACCCAAAATATGGAGCAGGGGGAGGAAGGATCCAAGCACAGCAAAGGAGATTACTGAGGTGAAGACCTGGAAGTCAGAGTTCACAGAGATTGAGGCAGCTGGAAGGTGTGGGACAGAGTACCAGTGAGAGGGAACTGCATGGAGAAAGAGGTCCAGAAATCGGAGAAGGGCTTTCCTACAGTCTGTACTAGAGTGCTACACTAAGCAAAGAACAGCTGGGAAGTTTTAAGCACAACTATTTTCAGAGCTCACACAGGATTGAGAGATGTTCAAGTTCTGGCCAAGAAGAGGGGGGAATCTTCAATGATCACCTCGAGCATTTGGTGGAAACTCCAGAAAGATCACACCTTGTAATAGATCTGACATATTCCTGGAGTAAAAAGGCATTTTCTTAAGTTATTAAAGAAGTTTCCTTGCCACTTCCTCTAATTATGCAGCCTTGTGTGCAGGTGGTATGTGCCCAAAGATAGAACAGGCAACTGTTTTACCAAAAGTTTTATAACTGTATCACAATGGTCACCATCTTCCTTGCCTGCAATCATGTGGTCCTCAATGCTCTCTATCTCACTTCCTCCACTGAGCCAGCTCTACATTTTAGCTCTATTGCTCTGAGTACCCCACTTTTGCTACTATATTCTGCATTAATCAGGATTCTTATATTAAAGCAATGGAAACTGGCTCTTGCTTAATAAAGCACAAAATTAATTTAGCAGAAGGATATTTGGTAAATCAGTAAGTCACTGGAGGCATTGGAGAACTGGACTCAAGCTATGAGACCAGAAACAATGAATCAGATCATACCACAGAGCTGATGCTGATGACCCTACTGTTGCCACCACTAAGTTCTAGGGTTCCAAATGGTTTGCAGTGGATACTGGACACTGCCACTAACATTCTTGCTACTGCTGTGCCTAGAAACTTGGTCTTGCTGCAACCACCATCATCAGAGTGAGAATTCTCTGCTGCCCCAATTCTTTAGGTTACTAACGCCAGGTTCAAAGACCTAAAAGGGGAACTTTGATTGGCTGAGTCTAGGTCATGTGCCACATCATAGCTGCAAATAATACTGGGACCTGTGGCATTTTCATCTTGTATAGTAGGAGGTGGGCTCTGCCTTCTTAACCAAGAGTCAAGAAGCAAGGAATCCCCTAAACATGGCAAGAGGTTCAGATGCTGGGTTATACTCCAAAATGAAAAATATACACTTCACAACTATAACTTCAGCCACCACCTGGAACATAGTAGACAGTTAATAAATATTTGTTGGTTGAGTGATTGAAAAGCATCAAAGACCAAAGTGACTAACATTAGTCTACAAAAGATGATCAGGTGAATGAAAAGGAATTTGAAAAGTATCCTCTCCAGTACAGGATATGAAATGGAAGTCATGTTAGAGATCTGAGTATGGTTGTGTGTGGAGGTAGAGAGCTCATGGTTGGACAAGGCAACTGTGGCTAGACGATCTAGGGTATCAGTGTAAGAAGAAATTGGACCATTTCTGTGCAACATAGTGTGGAGACAGGGGAGGGTGGGGGTTCACTGAAGGTATAATTGTCTAGGTGTGTAAGAGTTTGAAATTCATGTAGTATTGCCCCAAGTCACACAGGCTGGTTCTTGACCTTCGCACTTTTGAAACAAAGTCAGAATTAGTAAGTGGTATGTGGGATTGAGGGTGTCATGTCATGTGTGGGACCAGCTCACAAGCCCTTGGGGCCCTGTGGCTACATCTAAGGATCTTTCAAGAACTCCAGTGATGGGTAGTTGGAGTAATTTGAGGACATTAGCTCTGTACTGGTACTAGCTTCTTTTCCTGGTCAGGGAGTAGTGATGCCAACCCCTCTAGAAGAGTAGCCCAACTCCTTCAGCACAGTTTAGCTATTAGAACAGACCATGAAAATGAGGGGTGAGGCTCACAAAAATTGAACATTGGTGATTGACCTGGGACCTCCCAGCTCTGGGAAAACTATCCTTTGATGATGACTTGGCTGAACAGAAAGATACCCAGGCATTTCACCTCCAGACTTTCAAATGTTAATTTTTTGGCTTTTCTAGCTGCTGCAGGCAGTTCAGAAGTCTGGAAACAACAGATCCAAAAATCAGGTTAAAGAGTAAATTACAATGCCATCTAGAAGTAAAATATATCAAGAGATGGAAAAGGATGGCATGTATTCTAAGCACTAGAAAACAACTCAGGCATTGTATAGGATGAACAACTTTAGTGTTATTTTTGCAAAATGGAAATGATGGTTAGTTGTGTCAACTTGCCTGGGCCATGGGATGCCCAGAGAACTGGCTAAACACTGTTTCTGGGTATGTCTGTAAGGATGTTTCCAGAAGAAATTAGCATTTGAACTGGTGGACTCAGTAAAGCACATGGCCTTCCTCAATGTAGGTGGGCATCATCCAGTCTGGTGAGGGTCTAAATAGAACAAAAAGGTGGAGGAAGTTTGAATTTGTTCTCTGTCTTGACTGCTTGAGTTGAGACATCCATCTTCTGACCTTGGGGCTCCTGGTTCTCAGGCCTTCAGATCCAGAGTAGGATCTTTACCATTGGCTCTCTGAACTAGGTCACTGGCTTTCCTGGGTCTCCAGCTTCCAGATAGCAATTCACAGAACTTCTCAGCCTCCAGAATTGTGAGAAATAAATTTCTGTTGTTTGAACCCCCTCCTCAATGCTATTCTGTTACAGCAGCCCAAATGGACAGTGAGGATAATATAATAATAGAACCTAACCTATAATGCTATTGCCAGGATTAGAGAAATTAGTGTACAGTATGTAAAATGCCTGACAGGTAGTTGATGAGCAATGAGTGGAAGCTATCATTGTCACTATTATTACATCTCTATGAAATTTTAAGAGAGTTATTTACCCAAAGGATACAGAAATGCTGATTCAATGGGGCACACACCCCAATGTTTATAGCAGCACTATCAACAATAGGCAAATTATGGAAAGAGCCCAAATGTCCATCAACTGCTGAATGGATAAAGAAGATATGGTGTACACACATGCACACACGTGCACACATGCGCGCGTGCGCGCACACACACACACACACACACACACACACACTGGAATACTACTTGGCAAGGGAAAAGAATGAAATCTTGCCATTTGCAACAACGTGAATGGAACTAGAGTGTGTTATGGTAAATGAAAGAAGGCAGTCAGAGAAAGACAAATATCATATGATTTTACTCATATGTGGAATTTGAGAAACACAACAGATGAACATAGGGGAAGGGAAGGAAAAACAAGATAAAAATGTAGATGGAGGCAAACCATAAGAGACTCTTAAATACAGGCAACCAACTGAGGGTTGCTGGAGGGGAGTTGGGGGGATGGGCTAAATGGGCAAGGGGCATTAAGGAGGACACTTGTTGGGATGAGCACGGGGTGTCATATGTAAGAGATGAATCACTGAGTTCTACTCCTGAACCCAAGACTACACTGTATGTTAACTAACTTGAATTTAAATAAAAAATAAAATAAAATAAAATAAAATAAAATAAAATAAAAGAGTTATTGCATAATAGCATTTCTCTCACCATACAGACAAATACAGTTAATAAGTATGTCCAATCATGGGCTCAGCCAGTGTTATTAATTGGAGTCCAACAAGTAGAGAGACAAAAAATACATAGTAACTTAAGGAAGATTTACTATAAAAAGATTATTGACTATTTATAGAGAATTAGCTACTAAGCGGGAATAAAAGAGGGCTTTAAAGAATATACTAGGGCTAAGAGAGAGTACCTAAGGAAGGAACAAACAGGGAAGAGGGCAGGGATTTCCCCAAGGATTGAAGTCAGAACTCATTGAAGAGGGTGTGATTCCAGCCCACTACATGGTGGAGAAGGGCATTGGGCTGGGAGCCTCCCACTGGACGGCCAGCAGGCTGATGCTGGCAAGCAGGAAACCATCCCCTCGATTTCCAATAAATTCTCTGGAAAGCTGCCCAGGAGGAGGTGTTGAATTTGCTGGAAATCCAACTAGGGCATCTTCAGAACTTGCCAGGAAACTGCCCTTTTCAAGTGCCGCTGAATGTGTCTAGAAAGTAGGTGAGACATCCACAAAACTCATGGGGAATCCTCCCACGAGGGAGGGCAGTACCCCTGGGATGAGGAGAGGGAGAGTGAGCTCCCCTGGGTGTCCTGTACCCCAGCCCAGTGTCCTGTCAGCAGGAAGAAGCAAGGTACACCAGACCCAGGAAAAGAAGCCCTCTCATCCTCTGGCATCACTCCAAGGCCCTGCACTGCAGAGGCATCTGAGCATTCCTGCTGCCAAGGGGGCAGTGTTCCAGGGTCACAGACGGGCAAAGGAGGTTGGCTTGGGATCTCAGAGGCTGCCATAGCTAGGGAGGCAGTCGAATGTGAAGTTGAAATTCCAATTCTGCCACTTACTGTGTGATTCAGCCTTTCTGTGTGTCAGTTCCTTCAGTCTGTCAAGCAGGGAGAATCGCAGGATCTACCTCACAGGGTAGTTATGAACATTAAATGAGACAGTGTATATAAATCTGCGTCGATCTGTGTTCATCTTTGTGCAGGGTGACTGGCATGTAGTAAGTGCTCAATGCAAGGCAGCTGTCAGTATCATGATTATCACTATTTTCCAACTGGCTGAGATGCATACAGAAGACTGCCTTCTACTTGTTGTCCTTTCAGAGATGACAGTGCTCCCCCCCCCCCCCAGCCATTCTGTTTCATAAAGACTGCCAGCCTGCAGAGCTTTTCCAAAATGTTCAGGGTCAGTGGGAGTCAGGAGGCTCTACATGGGTGTCTACATTCAGGGTGTATCCCCAGGAGTCCTGTCCAAGGGGAGTTTCACATGTTTTTTCATAAGAAGCACTGACCCCTGATACAATGGTGAAGAACTCGATGACCCCTTGAGGGTCATATATGTAGCAAGATAAAACTATCCATTATATATTTAATTTTTTAATGGTTTTATTTATTTTGAGAGAGAGAGAGAGAGCAAGCATGAGTGGGGGAGTGGCATAGAGAGAGGGACAGAGGATCCAAAGTAGGCTCTTCATTGACAGAAGAGAGCCTGATGTGGGACTCAAACTCACTAACTATGAGATCACGTCCTGAGCCAAAGTTGGATGCTCAACCGAATGAGCCACCCAGGTGCCTCTCCATTAGATATTTATAAGTGTGTCTTTCCCTCTAAGAAGATCAGCTATAGTACCTGGAAGAGCCATTGTGTGGAAAGGCTGGGAGAGAAGACACTGATCTTTGACGGAGTGCTCTGGGACGTGTGATAAGAAGCCCTCTTCCATCTCCCCTGTGAAATCTTTGGGAAATCAACATTGTTCGTTTATGCCTTTGATGTATGTGGCTTCCTTCTGGAGAACGTGAAAAGGGGCTGTGGCTGGTGTGGGAGAATGCTCGGGTTGCAAGTCCCTGGGGTCTAGGACTCTGAGGGGGAGTGCGCATGCTAGGTGGTACACAGGCCCTGCACACCAGTCAGTTGTGTGATATCGCATCTAACGGGTCATGGTGTCATAGTCATCTTTCTACCTTTGTGACTGCAAATGCCTCCTGGTTTGTGAGTGGTATGTTTCTCTGAAACATAGGCAGAAGGATTGCAGGAGGTATCTGAGTCATGGGCTTTCAGTCAGAAATGAGCAACAAAGGCATGCTTCTGTGGGACCCTGGTACCCACAACAATAGGTACTTGTATTGGTCTTCTAACAAATTACCATAAGTCAGTGACTTAAGACAACATAAATGTATTCTCTTACAGTTCGAGAGGTCAGAAGTTTAAACTGGGTCAGCAGGGCTGCATTTCTTCTTAGGGGAGAATTTGTTTCCTTCCCTTTTCTAGCTTTAGAAGCTACCTGCATGCCTTGGCTCAAGAGCCCCTCCTCATATTCAAAGCTGGTGGTGGATCATCTTCAAATCTCTTGATCTCACTCTTGTCTCTCTCTGACTCTGCTTCCATCATCGTAACTCCTTCTCTGACTCTGACCTTACTGCCTCTCTCTTATAAGGACCCCTGTGATTACATGTAGAGCTCACCTGGATAATCCAGAACAATCTCCCCAGCTCAAGATCCTTAACATAATCACAGCTGCAAAGTCCCTTTTGCCATGGAAGATACTGTCCTCACACGGTTTGGAAATTAGTATGGATATCTCACGGAGCCATTATTCTGCCTAACACAGTACTTGTCTTCAATGTCTCCTTATGTCAACTTGAATTTGGTTGGTTCAGATGACATCTCGTTCTGGTATTTGGAGCCTTCTAAGGTACCATCACTGAGATTCTACCCCAAATAGTTCTGCTGAGATAGTAATAGCAGGCACTAATAGAAGTCTTCATTTTATAGATGAGGGACAACTCAGTTGAGTAACTTGCTCTGGTTAATGACAGGCACATATACACTCCTGCCTCACCAGCACCAATGGACAAGGTGAGTTCCAGTGGCAGAGTCAGGGCCCTGTGAACTGGGTGGTGCCAGATGAAATGATTGGCACCACAGAAGTGTAAGCCTAGCCTGGTGACACATCCACTCTTCTGGCATCAAGTTTCCCAGTCCCTCTGGTATTGACAGAAGCCAGACAGCTTCTCTGTGCATGTGTCCAGAGTTACTAGATGCTCCTCTCTGTACACTGGTTTTCTTTGTGTCCTAAAGGGCTAGAGGGGTTCAGGGTGTACATGTATGCTCCTGAGGTCTTCCTAGCATGAGCCTGGCAGTGTAGTGAATGGTGGCTCCCAAAAGATATGTCCACCAGGAGCCTGTAAACATGACCTTATTTGGAAAAAGGATATTTATAGATGTCAGTAGGTTAAGGGTCTCAAGGTGAGAATATCCTGGTTTCAGGTGAGCCGTACATCCAATGACACGTGTCTTTACAAGAGGAAAGGAGAGGAGAAGACCATGTGAAGATGGAGGTGGAGCTTGGAGTGATTCATCTATAAATCATGGAATGCCAATGGTTGTCAGCCAAACACCAGCAACTAGGAGAGAGGTGGGGAACGGATTGTTCTTCAGTTCCCAGAGGGAACCAACCATGCCAACACCTTGATTTCAGACTTCTGGCCTCCAGAACTGGGAAACAATATATTTCTGTTGTTTTAAGCCACCTAGTCTTTGGTACTTTATTGCAGTACCCACAGGAAATAAACTCAAAGGCTGGAGTCTTCGTGTGTGAGCCCATAGGCGAGATGCAGAATTTCTGTGGTGTAATGATTCCTTCATCCTGCCTCCTACATGTCAAGGGCTGGCCTTCCTAGATCCATCTCAAAGGGCAGGACCACTACACATTCTGCTTTCAGAGGAGCAGCCTAGCTGTGGAAGGAGCCAGGTCCGAATCCCCCAACGAGCTAGAGCTGGGGTCATAAGGCAATCCACCTGGAGCTGACTGCCGCACATGTCTGGAGATGCAGTTTGCCTATTGTCACGGAAGTGGAGAAGGGGACAGCACCTGACTGAAGCATGCACCCTCAAGCCCACCTGGGCACAGTTCTCTGGCGTGCTGGACTCCGTTCTACGGAAATGTGTGACGTTCTGACCACCAGGGGGCACCACTGCACCAATAGCGGTTAAGGAGGAAGCAGTCGGAGGCTTCTGTCTAACTCAGACTGGAGCTGAGGAGGGCTCAGGAAGTGTTGTGCCTCATCACCCCCTAGAACCAGGGAAGTGAATGAAGCACAGGCTGGGTACGGAGGCCTGGCAGTGAGGTCCTTGGAGCTTGACCTGTCCGTAAGGACCCCTCCTATGTGGAGGGAGGATTCTAGGTGACCCTGAAGCAAACAGCCTGACACCAGGTCGCGAATGGGAGAGAGGTTAGAGTGTTGGCAGAAAAAAGGCCAGCAGGAGTGAACTGAAGATTAGTGAAGTTGGAAGAGGAAAGGCTTGGCTGAAAGGAAGCTGGGAGGTGTTTGCCAAGGCTCCTCCTCCGTGACTATGGCCCTTGGCCTGGGTGCTGGGAGCAGGCAAAGTCGCCACTGTAACTTCCCTTTTCCTCCCCAACCAGCCCCAAAGCACATCACCTCCAGAGGTTGAAGGGGACTGTCTGCACCCTTCCATTGGACTGTGTTCCAGGAGCTAAGCAATGTTGCTCTCCACCTTGACCTAATTCACCATAAAGTCATGGAAACCAGCTCTTCAGAGCCACACTGGAGGCTATGTACCTGAGCTGGCTTCTCACAGAAACTGGGCCTGACTGAGGCTAGTGACCCTGCCTAGCACCAGGAGAGAAAGGCCATTCTCTTCTCCATAGGCTAAGGCAGCAGCAGTGAGACAAACCTCAAAGCTCAGCTTATTTCAGGTTGCTGGGCAGTTACCCAAGTCATCATTTCAAGGGACAGCAGTAGCCTCCACAGCCCATGAATTGAATAGTCTCAGAACACTGAGGCCACTCAACCAATATGGTAGATGTCTGAGACAATGCAGCAGGATGAACACCATGCCTGGCCAAGATACCAACCCTGAAGGGGCAAAGTGTAAGGGATGGCACACAAAAGAGCCAATTGTAAGTCCTGGCTAGGAAAGAGAGTACTCAATATTGTTTCCACCATAGCAGGCCACCCAGGGCCATTTAATACTCAAAACATAGCCCTGGGGACCTTTGGGGCCCCTATATCTGATCCAATGTCCTTCACTGATGCCAGTGTCCCCCAGGATGCCACCACTAGAGATAACAGAATTCAGTCCAAAGGTAGAACTGAGGAACCCCAAGGACTTCACTACCTAGTCCCAACCCCACACTACCCAGAACAATACCATTGACATCATCACAGACACACCCCCTTTCCCAAGGTCCCAGCACCATACTGGATGGGCAGATGTCCTTGCCATGATTACATACTCTATCCTGGGCCCTGGATCTCTATATGTTACAGCTACCATCCTTCTTTCCAACAGAAAAGTATTCTGTCTCCAGGGGAAGTCTCCCACTCAACCTAACAATCCCAACCCTCGAATCATATCCCCATTCTCAAAAGTCCTCTTCACAGGCCCTCACATTCATATACAGGTGTCTAGCACCTGTTACTCCTTAGTCCCTGGCCAGATCAAAGACAGTAAAGTCAGATATACCTGGATTAGATATCTAGTCCTTCCATAAGTATGGGTCTATACCTTACAGAAAATAGTTTCTATCAAACTAACTAGTCAATAGATGTATCATGATTAGCTGTGTGATGCTGAGCAAAATATTCCTCTCTGCATTTCAGTTTACTCTTCAATAAAACAGGGGTGATAACAGTACCTATTCCACAGGGTCATTGCAAGAAGTGTGTGTGCGTATGTGTGAGCACACATGCACACACATACATGCACACACATACACGCACATTTCACACAATGGAATCCCAGAACACAGCCACCACCACCACCTCTAGCACCGTATCTCTTGGGTGACACAACTGGCCTGCCCATCTATCTCATCACCCAAATTGGTCTGAAATGGGTCATTACCTCCTTCACCCATAACATAGTGTTCCATACGAATAATGGCCTGAAAGCCTGAGTACCCCTTCTCTAGTGGCCAACTGATACTTGGAAAGACTATGGTATCCTCCCCAAGGAATACCCCAAGGATCCTCTTCACACCTGAAACCAAAACAGAACATGCATCTATAGGCATCAGGGACATGAGGCACCAAGGATCTCAGGAGCAAGCAGCCAGTGTTCTCTGTTCTCCACCTCCAAGCATGGGTGCAGCTGTACACTTCCGTGCTACAGCTGTCCTGTCAGCTCCACCCTCCACCCCACACCCTGAACGAACTGAAGGGAGTGTTTTCATTAATGTATAATTTTGTTTGATTGGGTCACTATAACAGAATACCATAGGCTGGGTGGCTTATAAATAGCAGAAATGTATTTCTCACAGTTCTGGAAGCTGAAAATTCTAAGATCAGGATGGCATTAGATTTGGTGTCTGGCAAGAGCCTGCTTCCTGATCTTTAGACAGCTGTCATTCTGCTGTGTCCTCACATAGCAGAAGGGGTAAGAGAGCCCTCTGGAGTCTCTTTTATAAGGGCACTAATCCCATTCATGGAGGCTCCACCCTTATGACCTAATCACCTTCTAAAGGCCTCACCTCCTAATACCATCACCTTGGGGGTTAGGTTTCAACATATGAAACATTTAGTCTATAGTAATGTATATTAGTTACCGTAACAAATAAACCTTGATATTTCAGTGGCTTAATTCATTTTAATAGTCCAACATGGGTATTCTGGTTTTTCAAATGCCTTCCGGAACTCAAGCTCATTCGATTTTGTGGTTCTTCCTTAACTATAAAATGGAGCAAATAATGGTACTCTTCTCTAGGGCTATTGTGACAATTAAATGAATGAATGCATGGAAAGAACTGAGCCTCATGTTGGACAGATTCTAAACACTAAATAAATAGTAGCAAATATCACCATCACCATCATCATCACTTCCAATATTATTATTACTGCTATTGATATGAAGTTTCTGGTTCCTCCTCCTTCCCTAGCCACCCTAGAACTCATGGTTCACTCTCTCACTAATAATCCTCATTCTCTTGACCCCTTAGCCCCTACTGCATTCACCTTGTCAAACCTCAACCCTGACTTGAGCCAACCTCCTTCATGCTCATCCCCAGCTGCTGCCCTCAGCTGGGGAAATAAGCACACAGCCTGTAAGTTAGGAACACCGCAAGGTGACAATTTTCTGTCTAGGCTGGGTTGTCCCTGCCACCTGGATCACAGACATCTTTCAATTTGTCCCCAGAACAGTTTTTTTTCAATGTTCCATGTCAAATTTTCTGAACTTTTACCATATTTGTAAGCTCCCAATCCACTTCCTCTTCCTCACTCAGAGCAGATAAGGAAATTTCCTAAGTTTCCCCCAAAAAGGGGCTTAAATGGGAAAAGTCCCATGAACCTTGCTCTCCTCTTCATCCCTCAGGACTTACTTAGAGAGAGGTCTTCCCCCTCTCTGCCCTAGGCTGTCCCCTGGGTCCCCTTGCCTCCACTTTCACATTTCCTTCCCTGTCTTCCCACCTTCTCCCTCTTCTCTGGGAGGCAGTGTCATAGGCGGACTAGGAGCACAATCTCTAGTGTTAGCTGCCTGGGATCAGAGCCAGTTCTGTCACTTATTAGCTGGGCAATCTAGGAAGGTCTAGAGCTTCCATTTCCTCAGCCATAAACCTGGGTTAATTATAGCATCTACCAACCTGACAGGATTGTGCTGAGGCTCAAATGAAGTAATGCATGAATGGTTTTTTTTATTCATTCATTTATTTTAAGAAAGAGAGAGAGAGAGAGAGAGAGTGTGTGTGCACAAGTGGAAGAGGGGCAGAGAGAGGGAAAGAGAGAGAATCCCAAGCAGGCTCCATGCTGTCAGCACAGAGCCCGATGTGGGGCTTGAACTCATGAACCGTGAGATCATGACCTGAGCCAAAATCAAGAGTTGGATGTTTAACTAAGCCACCAAGGCACCCCTGCATGAATTTTTTTTTCAATAAAGTCTGCCATGTAATTATAGTCACTAGCCTCTTCACATTAACAAAAACAACCTCAGTGCTAATATCCATACCAAAAAGTCCTTCTCTTGATTCCACATGCCCCTCCAGCAACCACTCCTTGTTTCTGCTCCATTTTACAGCAAAACTCCTCCAAAGAATAGCCTGTGCTCCTTGCACCCACTTCTGCTCCTCCCTTTCTCCCTCCCAGATGTGTCCAATCAGGCTGACAAAAACTCATTGCTCCACCAAAACCACTCTTGTCAAAGACCATCAATGACCTCCACTTCGCCAAATCCAACAGACACATCTCAGTCCTCATCTTCCTCACTCTCAGCAGCATTTGGCACACCTGATGACTCTCTTCTCAAAATGCTCTCTTCCCTTAGCTTACATGGCTCCCACATATTCCTGATTTGCCTCCTTCTCTGGCTACTCCTTCTTATTCTCCTTTGTAGGCTTCCTCTTCTCATGAGGACATGTTAGTGTTTCTTAGGACCCCAGCCCTCTTCTCTTATTTGACATTTTATCCTTTGATGATTTCATTAAGAAATAGGTTCAAAACATGGGCAAAGCTCAATAAGTAGTGCCTAGCTTTAGATCTGAGAAGAATGGTAAGGTTGTAAGTGGATGCAGCATGGGGTTACACAGTCAGAAGATGGGTGGGTTGGGAAAAGTTGGGGAATAGAGTCATCTGAGGGTTGAAGTGCTGGAGATTAGGGATAAGGGTCCTGAACAATGTGAGGGCTTAAAGGGCCTTGGTGCTAGCTGCATAGTAGGCCAACTTGATTCTATGACCTGGGCAGTGCTGGACACTCCCTCTTACACCAGGGCCTTCTACCTAGAAAGCCTTGCTATCCTCCTCTGCTCATGGGGGCTGCTCATAAGGCCATGGTATACAGGCCAGTTCTAAGCAAGCCTTATAATGAGCAACACAGCAGTAGAAAACCTGAGTCCATGAGAAGAATGGAGTAAGTTATAGAAAACAGAGTCAATGCCAAAGTATAGTGTAAGCTGGAGGCAGAGGGCAACTTATCTCATTTGAAATGAGCTCAGAAACCCATTCTTAAGTCTTCAACAAGGCCAGTGGAAGCAGCTGTGTGGAGTGGTGAGACAAACTTGCCCAGTCTTCTGCTTGAATGTCTCATCTGGTATGCAGGGCCTGGGGCTAGAAACCCTAGGACAATGGTTGGCACCCCAGAAGTTGCCCTGGATGATGTGGTGTTCTCCAGATGCAGGGTGATGTTGTAGGTATTACTGAGTGCTATCAGTAAAAGGCAGACTTCCTGTAATGGGGTGATCATCTGTGGACAATTTCAGGGTATTCGCCCACATTCAGTGGTTGGGAAACATGGGGTACAATCATTTTAAGTGTGGCATTTTATTCCTGGGAAAAGAACAGGATAGTAACCATAACTAAGCCAGGCAGTCTCCCACCATTGTATGAATGTCCCTGTTGCTCTAGATACTCACCAAAACTTGGCATTGTGGAGCTTTTTTCATTTTTGTCATTCTGGTGGGTATGTGGAGGTATCACAATGATGTTTTAATTTGCATTTTTCTGATGATCATTTCATACATTCACTGGCCATTTTGATATCTTATTTTTTAATGTTTATTTATTCATTTTTGAGAGAGAGTGTGTGAGAGAGAGAGCAGGGGAGGGGCAGAGAGAGAGGGAGAGAGAGAGTCCCAAGCAGGCTCCACACTCAGTGCAGAACCCAACTCAGGGCTTGAACTCACGAACCATGAAATCATGACTTGAGCCCAAATTAAGAGTCAGACACTTAACCAACTGAGTCATCCAGGCACCCCATTTTGATACTTTTGAAACTTCGTGAAGTTTTCCTTCAAATATTCCACTCAGTTTTCTGTTGGGTTGTCTTTTTCTTTTTATTTATATATATGCCATTATATTTCTTTTCACATGACTCCTTTGTCTTGTCTGTGTATTGCAAATATCTCCTACTCTGTAGCATGCATTTTCACTTGCTTTCTCTCTTTTAATCAACAAAATTCTTAGTTTTAATGTCCATTTTACTGATTGTTTCCTATTGTAGTTAGTACCTTTCATGTCCTAGTTAAGAAATCTTTACCTACTCCAAAGTCATGAAGATGTTCTTTTATTTCCTGTCAGATGTATTGGATTTACCTTTCACATTTGAATATTAATATATCTGGAGTCAATTTTTGCATATAGTTTCAGGTGGGGTCCAAACACAGTTTCCTCCATGCAGATATCCAGATGGCTAGCACCATTTCCCAAAAAGGCTATCCTTTCTCCACTGAACTGCAGTATGGTCTTTGACATTAATCGATTGACATAAGTTGGGTCAATTTCTAGACTCTATTGTGTTCCATTGCTCAGTTGTTTTGCCTATCCTTGTGACAATAATACACTGACATAATTACTGTGGCTTTATAAATCCTGATATATAGTGATATAAGTGCCCTTGGCTTTGTTCTTCTTCAGGATTATCTCAGCTATTCTTGGTCCTTCACATTTCCATATAAATTTCACAATAAAATTGTCAATTCACACACACACACACACACACACACACACACACACCCTCCTGTGATTTTTTATTGGAATCACATTGGGTCTGTAGATCAATTTGGGGAGAATTAACATCTTAATAATATTGATCCTTCTAATCCATGAACATGATATATATCTCCATTTCTCTAGATCTTCTGTAATTTATCAGCAATGTTCTGTAGTATTCAGTTTAGAGATCTTGCACATCTTTTGTTATACTAATCCTGTGTAATTGATTTTTGTTGTTGCTATTGTAAATGACATCATTAAATTTTTTTCTATGTGTTTGTTGCTGGTATATATAAAGGCTTTGCTCATTCATTCTAATAGTTTATCAGAAGATTTAAATTTTTTTAATGTCTGCTCCATATGTTAAGTGCAAGTGTTACCAAAAACACTGCATTAGTCCAGGAGGCTCTGCAACCTAACATATTCCAGTCTGGTCTATGCAGATGATAGCATTGATGAGAAGACCTCATGGGATGAAACCTGAGGTTCGTGGGACCTGCCCCTGGGCTTCTCATGTCAGGAGCCTGAGATTTTAAGCAAATGAAATTTAGAAATACATACATAAAACCTTTAGAGAGTGTGTATTACTTGTCAAGCACTGCTCTAAGGGACTAGTGCTCTTAGTCCTTCACATGTATTAAGTCATTTAATTTCCTTAAGAGCCCTATGAGGTAGGTACTATCATAATCTCATTGAACAGATAAGGAAATTGAGGCACAGAGAAAGTAAACATTATCCCAAGGTTAGACAGCATATTGTTGGCTAAACATTTTACCATTGCACTTTTTGACCACTCCTAGTCTATAGAATTAAAGTCTTCAGCTTGGAGGAACCTGGGTGGCTCAGTTGGTTAACCATCTTGTGGGCTCTGTGCTGAGCATAGAGACTATTTAGGATTCTCTCTCTCTCTCTCTCTCTCTATCTCTTTCCCTCCCTGCCACTTGTACTCTTGCTTGCTTCTCTCTCTCTCTCTCTCTCCATATATATATATATATATATATATATATATATATATATGTTCAGCCTGGCTCTCCAATCTGGAGACTCTCTCTACCTCCTCATCCTAAGCCCTGGGCTCCTCCAAGTCATTGTTCCATCTGCAGTTGACTAGTGCTCCTCACCTCAGGCTACATCTGAAGGTTAAGGATGGGGGAAATCAGGGAAAGCTTCATGGGAGAGGTAAGCTGGGCTTTAAAAGACACTTATATGTGGAATTTAGGAAACAAAACAAATGAGCATGGGGGGAGTGGAAGGAGAGAGAGAGCAAACCAAGAAACAGACTTTTGACTATAGAGAATGGTCTGATGGTTGCCAGAAGGGAGATGGAGGGATGGGTGAAATAGGTGATCAGGATTAAGGAGGGTACTTGTTGTGATGAGCACCGGGAATTGTATGGAAGTGTTGAATCACTAAATTATACACCTGAAACTAATATTACACTGTGTTAACTAACTGTAATTTAAATAATAACTAATTCAAAAAGCAGGGGGAAAAGCCAAGTAGGTTTGACCATGTAAAGATAAAGTGCAGGACAGTCTCAAAGATATGGAGCAGAAACATAGAGGGAAATAGAGTATAGATTCTCAATCTAGGACTGGCCTTAGTGGGAAACAGAGTGTTCATATCAGTTATTATTATTACCAATATAATTTTTGCTGTTAGTGCTTTCATCAGAGCAATCACATTTATTGACATCAATACTAGAGTCATTTGAAAAGGCCCTGTCTTTGTCTCATTCAACCACTGTGAAGATCACATTTCTTCTATGGTATTATTACAACCTTCAATTACTAATGGGAATACTGGAGTTAGTAATGGGAATATTTGAGTGTGTTTGTGTTGCAAAGCTATGGAAATACAATTTGCTACAGCCTCCCTCCATCCATTGTAATTGGGTCTAGGCTCATAACTTCCCATAAATTAGCAATATCACAACATAATATCTGTAAGCACAACAATGTGTTCTCAGGGAAAAAAGTAAGGTTTTAATTTCTTTGTTTTGGACCAACGACCTTCAATACAATGATTGGGGATAGAGCTGGGTTGGTCTTAGGATAGAAAATATCAGAAGTATTGCTTTGAAAAGCAGTCAGATGACACCAAAAATCCAGGATACAAAAGAAAAAAGAAGTAAGTTGGACTTCATCAAAATTAAAGATTTTGTGCATCAAAGGACACTATCAAGAAAAGGAAGCTGACCCACAGAATGGGAGAAAACATTTGCAATAATATATCTGATTAGGGTCTACTATCCAGAATATATAGAGAACTCTTACAACTCAACCATAAAAGAAACAAATAACCTAATTAAAAATATAGCAAAGTATCTGCAGAGACCATTTCTCCAAAGAAGATCTGCAGATGGCCAATAAGCCCATGAAAACATGCTTCGTGGTCTTTAGTCATTGGGGAAACGCCAATCAGAATCACAATGGGATCCCACTACATACCCACTAAGATGGCTATAATTTTTAAAAAATGGAAAATAACAAGTACTGTTAAGGATGTGAAAAATTGGAACTCTTATACATTGCTGGTAGGAATAGAAAGTGGTGCAGCCACTGTGGGAAAGAATTTGGAAGTTCCTTTAAAAGTTAAACACGGAGTGTTATCATATGACCTATCAATTCAAGTCCAAGATATATATCCACAAGAAATTACACATGTTCACACAAAACATGTACATAAATATCCATAGGGTAATTATCATAATATCACCCAAGTGGAAACAATCCAAATGTCCATCAATGTGTGAATGGATATAGAAATGGAATACAATGGAATATTATTCAGCCAAAAAAAGAATGAAGTACTAATACATGGATAAACCTAGAAAAAAATTATACTAAGTGAAATAAACCAGACTCACAAACCCACATATTGTATGATTCCATTTATATAACATGTTCAGAATAAGCAAATCCATAGAGACCGAAAGCAGATTAGTGGTTGCTAATGCCTCAGGGGAGGGATGAATGGGGGGTGACTGCTAAAGAGCACAGAGTTTATTTTTGGGGTGATGAAATGTTCTTAAACTGATTGTGGTGATTGTTGCAACACTGAATATGCTTTAAAAGGACACTGGATCGTACACTTTAAAATGAATTCTATGGTATGTGACTTATATCTCAATAATGCTGTTGTTAAAAAATACAGCCAGAGCTTTGCAGCCAGGTGATAGTTCAGATTCCTGAACCCAGCTGTAATTACTTTTTAAGATTAGTTTCAGATTGTTTTCCATGGAATATTATCACCATATTATCATCAACCTCATTGAGCCGTGCTCTTTCCCCTAGCTTTCACTAACCAGGCTTGTGAGTCAGGCATTTTTGCCATCATTGTTTGCTAAGTGCCCACAACCCTGCTCTGCCCCCCTCATGATATTCCCAGAAGTTTCTGCTTTCTGCTTGTCTGCTCCCCACTTTGGTCACTGCAACCAATGGCAAAGAAAAGCCCACGGTTACTAGTTATAGGAATATCTTTAGATATTTGGTCTCAGAGTCTGCTGGTTTGGGAGTTTCTCAGTCTTCAATTTATTACCCTCTTATCAGCAGCTCTAGCTACAAGGGCCTTCATTACATCCTAATTGCCAGTGTCAATTGCCCTTATTTTTTATATTAAAAATCCATTTGTAAACGCATTTCAGCAGCTCCCCCATCTCAGCATCATTGCTAATTTAATCTCCCTCCCATTCTATTAGCGCCGCAGGGGGCCGACCAGAGCAGGAGGCGCCTGGGCTAATCAGATCAATAGTTTGTCTGAACATTATGCTCAGCAGGAACTCAGTGGGATGTACTGGGTCAGACTGAGGGCAGATTAAATCTTCACCAGCTAGCTTCCAGGATCAAGCAGGGGAGGGAGCTGGAATGAGCGAGAGTGAAAAGGGGCTGGTGGTGAAAGGACTGTTAGGCAGGGTTGCTGTAATTAAGGCCTCTGCCAAGGTGTGATTTGATGAGAAAGAGAATTTCCTGGCCAATGAAACACTGCTTATCATCTGGTCCGTTCTCTCACCACTTCTCAGAAGCCCTTAATGCAGTGTGCTATGGTAGAAAATGTGTTGACCAACGAGTCAGGAAACTGGGGACTTGTCAGAACTCTGATCCTAACGGAGCATCTCGGTAACCTCCTTAATCTCTCAGGGTATCGCATTCTTCAACTGGGGGGTAATAATCCCAACCCTACTGACCCTTCATAATTTTGAGAAAGACCAGGTGTAATTTTTAAAAAACCGTTAGTGAGCATATATTATTTGTCAAGCACTACTCTAAGAGAGTACTGTTCTTCACAGTATTAACTATATTAATTCATTTAATTTCTTCAACAGCCCAATGAGGTAGTACTATCATAATTTCACTGAGCAGATAGAGAAACTAAGGCAGAGAGTGTAAAAAGTTTCCCCAAGGTCACATAACTTGTTAGATGCTAAGCATTCGCCATTGCACTATTCAGCCACTCCTTGTCTATAAAATCAAACTCTTCAGCCTGGATCTCTCACCTGGAAGTTCTCTCAACTTCCTTATCCTGAGGCTAGGTTCTCACCTAAGGGTGAGACATGGGTGAGCATTCTTCTCATTCCAAAGTGCTCTTCTCAGGCCATTGTTCTGCCATCTGCATGAGAAATCTCCGGCACTTTACTTTCTCCACCCATTGACTCTACCACCTTTCTTCCCTCCTAGTTGCTGTCATATAATGACCTTCTATTCACAGTGCCTCAGTCACTGGAGACTTAGCCTAAAGGATCATAGTCTTCTTCCTCCCCAAAAGCCATACCATCTTCTTGGGTGGCTGTAATGCCCAAGAGGACAAGTCACCCATAACCGCGCCAGTCATGGTTCAGTCAGGGCAACAGACTCATTATGAGCATTATGGGAAATTAAGCCTCACAAAATGGTGGGAATAGCTGGGAAGCGAAGGTCCAGAAGGGAGATTAGAACAAGGGTTACTGATGAGTTCCCCTGAAGCACTGGTGTGATGGACAAGTCAGAGCTTACAGGAAAATCCAAGAAGCTATGTACATTTAGCTCCCTAAGTCAGCAAAGAGGAAGAGTTTGTAACGAAGTCTATGGAAAGCTGCTGCCTCTGTGTGGCTAGTACCTCTGGTAGGTCCACAACCAAGTGTCTGGTGGTAGGCCTGAAGCCCCAGGCCACTGCTAGGAAGAAAAGCTGGGTGTAAAACAGACAAAAGCAAGAAAAAACTGGAACATCTGCATGCATATATGATCACCATATATGATCACAAAGACTTTGAAGGACTAATAGGCTCTTCACACATCAGCCTTCTCATCACCAATGACCCTCCCCTCCAGCCCTCTTCAGCTACCCCTTCCATAGTGAAAACCCAAATGTACCTATTTTCCAAAATTCCTCATGTAGTAGTCATCACATGATCTGACCACAGCCCTTTAATTAGACTATCTGACCCTTTATGTTGTTCTCATTGAGGACACCAACCACCTTCTTGTGATTTATTCATTCAACAAACATTTATCAAACCAAAGGATAACTACAAATCAAAAACCAGTAATAGATATGCAAAAAGTAAAGAAAAAGGAATCCAAGTATATCATTAAAGAAAGCCAACTAACCATGAAAGAAGAGAGCAAGAAGGAACAGATAACTACAAAAATGACCATAAAACAAATAGCAAAATGGCAATAAGTACATATCTATCAATAATTGCCTTGAATGTTGGCTTATTTTTTAGAGAGAGAGAGAGAGAGAGAATGTGAGTGGGGGAGATGGAGGGAGAGAGAGAGGCTTAAGCAGGCTCCATGCTCACGGTGGAGCCCAACGCAGGGCTCAATCCCACAACCCTGGGATCATGACCTGAGTCGAAATCAAGAGTCAGACACTCAACCAACTGAGCCACAAGGTGCCTCCCCTTTTTTTCAGAGAAAGAGAGAGAGAGAATGCAATTGGGGGAGAGGCAAAATAGGCTTTAAAACAAAAACTGTAACAAGAGACAAAGAAGGACACTATATAATCCTAAAGGGAACAACAATCCGGCAAAAAGATATACCAATTGTAAATATTTATGCACTCAATATGGAAGCACCCAAATACATAAAACAGCTATTTACAGACATAAAGGAAGCAATTGATAGTAATATATAATAGTAGGAGACTTTAACACCCCACTTACATCAATAGATAGATCACTCAAACAGAAAATAAACAAAGAAACAGTGGCTTTGAATGACGTATTGGACCGGATAGATCTAACAGATACATGCAGAACATTCCATCCTAAAACAGCAGAACACACATTCTTTTCAAGTTCACATGGAACATTCTCCAGAATAGATCACATATTAGGCCACAAAAGAAGTCTCAATAAATTTTAAAAAATCAAAGTCATACCATACATCTTTTCTGACCACAATGCTATGAAACTAGAAATCAACCACAAGAAAAAATCTGGAAAGAGCATAAATCTATGGAGGTTAAATGTCATGCTACTAAAAAATGAATTGGTCAACCAAGAAATCAAAGAGGAGATTTAAAAATACATGGAGACAAACAAAAACGAAAACACAACAGTACAAAATCTTTGGGGTGTGTCAAAAGCTGTCTTAAGAGGCAAGATTAGAGCATACAGGCCTACCTGAAGAAGCAAGAAAAATCTTGAATGAACAACCTAACCTTACACCTAAAGGAGTTAGAAAGAGAATAGACAAAACCCCAAACCAGTAGAAGGAAGGAAATAATATGATTGGGACAGAAAGAAATGAAATACATACTAGAAAAACAATAGAACAGATCAATGAAACCAGGAACTGATTCTTTGAAATGATCAACAAAATTGATAAACTTTTAGCCAGACTCATCAAAAAAAGAGGACTCAACTAAACAAAATCAGAAATGAAAGAAGAAAAATAACAACTAAAACCAGAGAAATACAAAGGATTGTAAGAGAATATTATGAAAAATTATATGCCAACAAATTGGACAACCTAGAAGAAATGGATAAATTCCTAGAAATATATAATGTACCAAAACTGAATCAGGAAGAAATAGAAAATTTGAACAGACTTACTACCAGCAATTAAATGGGATCACTAATCAATAAAAAACTCCCAAAAAACAAAAGTTCAGGATCAGATGACTTCACAAGTGAATTCTACCAAGCATTTAAAAAAGAGTTAATAGCTATTCTTCTCAAACTATTCAAAAAAATAGAAGAAGGAAAACTTCCAAATTCATTCTGTGAGGCCAGCATTACCCTGATACCAAAACCAGAAAAAAACACCATAAAAAAAGAACTATAGACCAATATCTCTGATGAAGATGCAAAAATCCTTAACAAACTATTAGCAAACTGAATCCAACAATACATTAAAAATTATTTACTATGACAAAGTGGGATTTATTACTGGAATACAAGGGTGGTTTATTATTCACAAATCAATCAGTATGATACATCATATCAGCAAGAGAAAAAATAAAAGCCATATGATCATTTCAACAGATGAATAAAAAAGCATCTGACAAATTACAACATCCATTCATGATAAAAACCCTCAACAAAAAAGGTTTAGAGGGAACATACCTCAACATCATAAAGGCTATATGTGAAAAACCCACAGCTAACATCATACTCAATGGTGAAAAACTGAGAGCTTTTCTCCTAAGGCCAGGAACAAGACAAGGATGTTCACTCTTAGCACTTTTATTCAACATAGTACTGGAATTCCTAGCCACAGCAATCAGACAACAGTTGTTTTAGTCCAACAAAGGAATAAAAGGCATTCAAATTGGTAATGAAGAAGTAAAACTTCCACTATTTGCAGATGTCATCATACTATATATAGAAAACCCTAAAGACCCCACCAAAGAACTACTAGAACTGATAAGTTAATTCAGTAAGGTCACAGGATACAAATTAATATACAGAAATCCATTAAATTTCTGTACACTAAGCAGCAGTACATGAAGCAGCAGAAAGAGAAATTAAGAAAACAATAGCATTTACAACTGCACCAAAATAATAAAGTATCTATAATAATAAAATACTTCCTTAACAAAGGAAGTGAAAGACCTGTACTCTGAAAAGTATAAAACACTGATGAAAGAAATTGAAGATGACACAAAGAAATGGAAAGACATTCCATGCTCATGGATTGAAAGAATAAATACTGTTAAAATGTTCATACGACCCAAGCAATCTACAGATTTAATGTAACCCCTATCAAAATACCAACAACATTTTTTACAGAACTACAACAATCCTAAAATTTGTATGGAACCACAAAAGACCCCAAATAGCCAAAGCAATCTTGAAAAAGAAAATCAAAACTAGAGGTATCGTGATCCTGGATTTCAAGATGTACTGCAAAGCTGTAGTAATCCAAACAGTGTGGTACTGGCACAAAATAGACACATAGATCAGTAGAACAGAATACAGCCCAGAAATGAACCCATAACTATATGGTCAATTAATCTTAGACAAAGCAGGAAAGAATATCCAGCAGGGAAAATACCAGTCTCTTCAAAAAATGGTGTTGGGAAAACTGAACAGCTACATGCAGAAGAATGAAACTGGATCACTTTCTCACACCATACACAAAAATAAATTCAAAATGGATTGAAGACTTAAATGTGAGACCTGAAATCATAAAAATTCTAGAAGAGAGGACAGACAGTAACCTCTGTTACATCAGCCTTAGCAACATTTTTCTAGATATGTCTCCTGAGGCAAAGGAAATAAAAGTAAAAATAAACTATTGGGACTTCATCAAAATAAAAACTTCTCCACAACAAAGAGAACAACCAATGGAACTAAAAGATAACCTACTGAATGGGAGAATATATTTGCAAATGACATGTCCAATAAAAAGTTAGTATCCAAATTATATAAAGAATCTATGTAACTAAACACCAAAAAAATCCAATTAAAAAATGGACAGAAGACATGAACAAACATTTCTCCAAAGAAGACATACAGATGGGCAACAGACACATGAAAAGATGCTCAACATTGCTAATCACCAGGGAAATGAAAACCATGATGTTATATCACCTCACACCTGTCAGAATGGCTAAAATCAAAAACATAAGAAACAACAAGTGTTGGTGAGCGTGTGTAGAAAAAGGAACCTTCTTACACTGGTGGGAATGCAAACTGGTGCAGCCACTGTGGAAAACAGTATGGAGGTTCCTCAAAAAGTTAAAAATAGAGCTACCATACGATCTACTAATTCTACTACTGGGTATTTACCCAAAGAATACAAAAACAATAACTTAAAAAGATACATGCACTCTTATGTGAATTGTAGCATTATTTACAATAGCCAAATTACTCACCTAGAATATAATTCTAAGCAAAATAAGCCAGAGAAAGAGAAATGCCATTGGATTTCGCAAAGAGGAAAAAAGAGACAATCCAAAAACAAACTGTTAAACATAGAGAACAAACTGATGGTTGACAGAGAGGAGGGAAGAAGTTGGAGGATGGGTGAAATAGGAGAAGGAGGTCAAAAGTACACTTACAATGATGAGCACTGAGTAATGTCTAGAATTGTTGAATCACAATATTGTACACCTGAAATTAATATAACACTGTATGCTAACTACACTGGCATTAAAATCAGGGAAAAAAACATTTACTGAGCCCCCACTCTGTGTCCGGCATTGTGTTAGATGCTGGGATGCAGTGGTGAACAAAAACAGATTAAAACTTGCTCTCATGAGCTTCTAGTCTGATGGAAGAGATAGGTATTGATTCTATAATCCCACAAATAAATGAAGAATTGCAACAGAGAAAAGCATTCTGAATGACAAATATGTAGTATAATGAAAGAGTAGGATGGTGGAATTTATCTGAATCAGGGAGATCAGGGAAATCTTCCCTTAGGAAGTGATGACAAAGCTAAGATACTATGCTAGAAGTTAACTAGGCAATGTTGAGAGAGAAAGGATTTCCCAGAAAGGGAACAGTGTCTGCAAAGGCCCTGGAGCAAGAGAAAACAGGATTCATTGGGATCCCAGTTACTTCCCAACTCACTCCAATCTTATTTCCTTCTCTATTGTATTAGCAAAACAATTCCTGTTAAGGTTGCCAGGGCCCTCCTTTTCATGAAATCCATTGACCATTTTTGATCCTTATCTTACTGACTTACACATCCTCCTTCATGAAACCCCCTGTCTCCCTGAGTCTCTCTACTGCTCCAATTGCTCTTTTGCAGGCTCTTTTTTCTTTTTCTCAATCTCTAAACAAGGATTTCCTCATGTTTCAGCCCTAGACCCTCTCCTCTTCCCACCCTTCATCCTGGGCCTTCCCAATTGCAGCCACCCCCATGGCTTCCATGACCCATATGCACAGATGGCTTCTAAGCCTATGTCCCCAGCCCAGACCTTTCCCATGAGCTCCAAGTCCGTAAATGCACTGATTGATGAAACTTATCTCCTCTTATAGACATCTTAAAGGCCCTTCGCACTCAACACGCTCAGTCCAACTCATGCTCTCCCCCTCTTCCGATGGAGAATTATTCCACTCAAAATGTATGTCAGTAGTACTTCTTGGAGGAGTTATATTCCAGGAGAGGGTGGATGGCTAGTTAGCATCCTCAAGGTAGATACAGCAGCAGGAGCTGGTGCGGGGAATGTGAAGGTGCTTGTATTGAAGGTTTTGGAAGACAGGAATTGAAATGATGCATGATGGGGCCAAGACAAATTGGGAAGACAGAGAGCCAGAAGAGGCTGATGAACTAGTGAGAGGTGTAGAGGGAATAGCATGGACAAAGAATGTGTATGGCTTATGAGAGGACTTGAGTGGCTGGATTGTGGATGAGAGCCTGAGGAGAGAGGCAAGGGACAGGACCTGGGTCATGAGTGACCCTGTAGGTCAACGTAAGGAGTTTGTACTATGTCTTGATAGCCATGGACCTAGGGCCAGGAGCCTAGAATGGAGCCCTGAAGGACAGATTCAGAATTTTGCACGGAAGATTTGGGAGTGAACAGAGAGGTGACAGGAAAGTGGGGAGAGGGTGGTATTCCTGGAAGCCTGTGGAAGACAGCCTTTCAGAAATCCAAGAGAACGACAGGTCAGAGCTGCCAAGAAGTCCCAGAAGAAGAGAACCCCTTTGAGTGTATATCGCAGACCCAGCACCCAGAAAAGTGTTTGGCACAGAAGGAGCACTCAAGGTTTGTGGAAGGAGTGAATTCGGGTGTTTAATGTCTCCTTGTTAATAAACAGCACAGGTGGTAGTCCTTGACATATGTGTTTGCCATAGGGCACCCCTAGGGCATACTGGGCTCCTATCTATACAAACAATTTGAGTCACTAAAATCAGCATGTCAGCACCAATCTGGCAGCCCAAACTTTCTCCCTCTGAGAGAGAACGACCCTGCTGGCCAGCGGGAGCGATCTGTTTTCCAGACTGACCCTCTTCCCCGCTCAGCAATCAAGGCCCGGCCTTGGGGCCCTGCAGTGACTCCCATAGACGTGAGTCCCGGAGCTTCTCAGGACGTCCGATCCACCCCGTGGGTGGGGGTAGAAGATCCAAGGGACTGTAGAGGAGCGAAACCGGAACCCACGCAGGTCCACAGTCAAGGTCTGGGCTTGGGGTTCCCAGGAACTAACTGCTGGGGGACTTCCTTCGAGGAAGGCACTGCAAAGCAGGGGACCCCTGAGACACTGGGCTCAGGGCAGGGGCCTGGCTTGCTCATTCTAAGGGCGACAGCCACAACAACCGGATGCTTTCGCCTCCGTGTGCAGTCCCCGAAGCCGAGACTCCGAAAGGGAAAGTCGTTCTGTGACTGTGCATAGAAGGATCCTCAAGAGCTGCTCAGGAAGGGATTGCGGGGACAAGGAAGCAGTTGGGACGGGGAGAGATGCGCCGCTGAAGGAGCTGCGCACTCTCAGCGGCTGCCTGTTCCCCGCCGCCCCCCACCCCGCAAAAGAATCCATTAAGCCCAAGAGCAGCCTGCAGTGCTCCGGCCGACCGCAGGGTGGCACGCGCGTCCAGGGTCGCAGCGGTCCCCAGGCTCCCGCCCTGCCGGCCGCGGGGCCGCAGCATTTGTATTCCCCGCGAGCCACAGAGTGAATTATTAAAGCCCTGACTCAGAGCGTGCTCTTCTGCATCGGCGTTCGTCGCCCTCTGCGGAGCTGGCACAGCGTGGCTGGCTAAGCTGCAGTCCCTCGGGTTCAAGCTAGAAGACCTTGGAGGTCACTTGGACCCACCCCCTACTTCAAAGATGCCATCCAGAGGGGACAGGGCCTTGCTCAAGCTCCGCGGTGGTACACCCAGGAACAGAAACCTGGCCTGCTGAACACCGGCCCATCTGGGTCCTTTTGCAAAATTCTGAATGTCCCTGGGACTCTAGAGTGGACTGAAGGTCTCCATTGCAAAAGTCCCCCTCTAGCCCTTTCCCTGGTGTCTTGCTGTCACTCCCATCCCAAGCTTCCAAAATACACTGTTTCTTCCCTTCTCCAAAAAGGCTCCTGCCCAGTTGTACCTGCAGATCCCTTCCTTAAACACCTCCATGGCACAGCCAACAGACCGGGAGCATAGGAGGGGAGGGGCAAGGTCTTTCCAAATTTCTGCTCAAGGAAAGACCAGTGGGAGCATTTGATAAGGCAGATGGAAGGGACTTCACTCTCCCTCTGTGTCCTAAAATCTTCCAGAAACCGCCACCAGGTGCAAGCACCTGCTGAAGGGGAAACTGAAGCAGCTAATCAGTTAAAGAGCAGGCAGCCTTCCTTCCTACTTGCCTGCCAGGCCTGGGTGAATCCGATCCTCCCACCAAGTACCAAGGTCCTTGGATCCAGATTCCCCTCAGACCCCTAAAGGGGTTCTCAAGTTCATGCTCTCAGTCCTGAAGCAACAGCCTCCCCCCTGGGGGCATGCCCTGCTGAGAAAAACCTGAGGGACTAAATGTCTGTGTGTGTGTGTATGTGTGTGTGTTTGTGTGTGTGTGTGTTTGTGTGTGTGTGTGTGTGTCCTAGAATAGAACATACGTGGCCAGCTCCAAGTGAGTTTGAAGCAAAATTGAACCACAACTAGTCAAAATATTGTCCACTCCCACCTTTTAAAACCTACCCCGCTCAATTCCCTCCATGATCCTACAGACAGGTTTCTCAATTCAGCAGTTCAACCCAGTGGATGGGATAAGCCACCAGCATGTCTCACCTGGATGATCACATTAGCCTGTCTCCACTTCTGCTGCCTTACAGTCTATTTCCAGCACAGTCGCCAGAGCAACCCTATAACACAAGCCAGGTCCCATCCCTCCTCTGCTGAAAGCCCCACAGCAGCTCCCATCTCGCACAAAGAGCCCAAGTCATCATAACCTGTAAGGCCACATGTGTTTCCTGGCCCTGACTACCACTGTCACCTCCTCACCTCTTACCACTCCCTCCCAACCCCGTGCCCAGTGTGCTCTGTGAATCAGCCACACTAGCCTAGCCAGTTTTGCTGTTCTTCAGGTACTCTCCCACCTTGCAGGCTTTGCTCTCTCTGTCCCCTCTGCCGGAATGCTCTTTCCCTGAACTCATCTTCATCCTTCAAGTCTGTTCAAATGTCACTTTCTTGTCAAGGCCTTCCCTGACCACCCTACTTAATACTTGTGACCCCCTCCCCATCTTGTTCTGTTTTCCCTGATACCTGCTAACCTGCTATATTGCTTCCTTTTTATGATGCCTACTGTATATCTATCTCTACTGCTATCCTGTAAACCAGGAAGCCAGGGATCTTTGTCTGTTTGCTTCACTCGTGTATCCCAAGTGTCTAAACCAGTGTTGAATAAATGAATGAATGGCCATGTGCTGATGTGAGCAGTCCTTGGAAGCCCTAAGGGGTTATATAACTATATATGTTATATATATATTATATATATATAGCCTGAGAACACCAGAGCTGGAAGAAAGAAGCATACACCCAAGGGGCTCACAACCAGGCCCCGCAAATGCTCTTAATCACAAGCTACCTTTCATCCTTGTCACAAATAAATGCGGATTCACAGGGCGGGGGGGGCTGGTTATGTTGACAGGAGACTCCAAACACAATTCAGGGATCAAAAACAGGTCTTTCAGCCAGATGCTCCTGGAAATTCACCACCCTTGCTCAAATTGTTTTTCTGTGAAAATGGGCTCTGAAGTTTAAAAAAAAATGAAAAGCATTTTTGAAACACAGCCCCAAATTCCTTAGTCAGGATGGCCTGAACTGAAAACATGATGATGGCCCCACTAGAGGGACTTGCAACCAATCTGACACATCATCCAATTATGTATGGGAAGCTGCACTCTGGCAGGACAACTTCATCCTGAGTAATGTCCGAAGGACAGTTTGTAGACCAATTGATCAGCCCATGTGCAATGCTTCATCGGGAACAGATGTGCTCGTTGTTTTTCTCATTACCATGATTTACTGTCTTCTGAGCTTATTAAAGATGAAGGCTTGAGCCCACTTTGGTGTGTGTGTCCTGGGGGAATGGGGGATGGAGGAAGGGAGGGAAAGAGAGAGGAAGGCGGGGCCAGCCAAGGAGCTTGGGAGATTTCCACTCTGCCCTGGTAGCTGGATTCCCGATGCTGCCACCCACAGCTGTCCTCTTCCCCCAGGGCACCCAGTTGGCTGAACCTGGCCTGAAGGGTTGGTCCACTTTATGGAGTGCTCCTCACCAGACCCCCTTCAACAACCTCAGAGCATCTGCCACTACCAAAGTCACACAGCCTCATTCTGTTACATGACTAACCACCAAATGAGCAGGGAAAGAGATGACATTGCTCTTCTCTGCTCCACGACAGAGACCGGGAATCTATTTCATTTAGTTTACTAGGCTTGTGTGTTTTAGAATATTCTCATTCCACAGCCATAAAAACCCTGATTCTCTTCCTCAATGCCTAGGCTATTTTGTACACACATATATGTCCACTTGCACGATCACATTTACACCTACACTCATAAATGGTCACTGACAAGGATATATACATATACTCATGCATTCATAGACATACTCCCATACTCATACAAACATATAGGAAATCACTCACAGCCACATATATTCACATGCATCCCCACAATGCACTGACACGTTCATGTTCATACACTGGCACTGATGCATGTACACTCCCAAGACACGTGTCACCATTGGCAACACTATTTCTTCTGCACTTTTCTGTGGAATAGGAAACTGAGAATGGGAGGGGAGAGGGGGAAAGAGTTGGAGAAACCTCCAGGCTGGCATGTCTCAATTTTTTTCTGGCTTATAATCTTCTGTCATAGTAATACAAATAATATAATACCATTCATAACAAATAGACAAATTTAGACTTTTCCCGTCTTCAAAAGTGACATATACTCCTCATTTTAATTTTTACGAGTTATGAAATGCAAAGAATAGTTTGTCAACAGATACCTTCTAAATGGCATTGAGCATGATTAGCTTGAAGATCAAATGTATATTAAGATGTGGGTTACATTCAATCACATGTTATAGGATCAAAGACATGCAAAAACTACTTTTATGACCTAATGTTGGGATTATTCTAACTTTATTTTTTTCAAAAATTGTTTAAAATGTTTTATTTATTTTTGAGACAGAGACAGACAGAGTATGAGTAGGGGAGGGGCAGAGAGAGAGTGAGACACAGAATCCGAAGCAGGCTCCAGGCTCTGAGCTGTCAGCACAGAGCCCGATGGGGGGCTCGAACCACGAACCATCTGATCATGACCTGAGCCAAAGCTGGATACTTAACCAAATGAGCCACCCAGGTGCCTCTCTGTTTGAAATTTACAAGTCATGTAATTATTATATTTAATTTACAAATCTTGTGTCTCTGATTAGTTAAGAAATGATATTTAAGGCTGCTAGTTGTAAGAACTTTACTCCAAATATAATTTGCAGGGCACCTGGGTGACTCATTCGGTTGAGCATCCAACGTGGGCTCAGGTCATGATCTCATGGTTTGAGAGTTCGAGCCCCACATGGGGCTCTCTGCTGTCAGAACAGAACCCCTCTTCAGATCCTCTGTCCCCCTCTCTCTCTGCCCCTCCTCTGCTTACACCCACATGCGCATGCCCTCTCTCTCTCTCTCCCTCTCTCTCTAAAATAAACAAACAGTAAACAAAAAAAATAATTTGCTAGTCTTTATTCCAAATAAATGAAAAACCAAATTGGCTGCAAATGCCACTATATTATCTCTTCTTAACGTTGTTTTTTGAAGTAATAGAAACTTCTTGTTATGTTTTATAGGAGTTTTGGTGAGATGAATGTAATTTACATACCTGGTGAAAACCATCCTGAGGTAAATTTGCAAAATTATTATCATTTTTATCCTCCTCACCAGCTTGTATTTGAATATCAGGTATTCTTTATTCTTATGCCTTTAAGCAATAGCCCTTTACAAATAGAAAATAAACAATGTCTTATTTACATAAGAATAAAATCAATTTACAACTGTATAATGAGTCAAAATGGTCACAGAGGATAGCAGTATTTAACTGAATTATAAACTGATATTAATTATATCTACATTAAACCCCACACATGTTCACTTAATACTCTGAGCTACTTTCAAACTACTCTGGGTTTAAAGAGGAAAATGTTTACATAATTTTTAATGAAGTGACTTTTAATTGAAATTGAACTAGGAGTTTCACCATCTACAAGTCTATAAAGCCCATGGAGGGGCGCCTGGGTGACTCGGTCGGTTAAGCGTCTGGCTTCGGCTCAGGTCATGATCTCACGGTTCGTGGGTTCGAGCCCCACATAGGGCTCTGTGCAGACAGCTAGCTCAGAGCCTGGAGCCTGCTTCAGATTCTGTGTGTCCCTCTCTCTCCGACCCTCCCCTGCTCGTGCTGTCTCTCTGTCTCTCAAAAATAAATTAAAAACATTTTAAAAATTTTAATAAAAAAAGCCCATGGAACGCCATCACAAACCCTAGCTGGGACAAGTTAAATGAGGCCATGACCCTCATTTCAGGTGAGAACATGGAAGTCCAGGGTTATAAGGCAAGGCGTGGGGGGGCCATGGCTGAAAGGCAGGGCAGCAGGGTAGGAAGATCAGAAAACCTGGCTCTGAGTTCTAGCTCCCCTACTAACATCCCATGTGAGCCTGGGTTAGATTATCGCTTCTCTTGGCTTGTGTTTCCTCAGGAGTAAAATGGGAATAATAACAAACACTTCCCTACTTATTTTACATTATTTGTACAATTGTAACACAAATTTGTCAGATTTGGAGCCATCAGAAATCCTACAAACTTTGCTGAGGGGTCTGAGTTGAGTCCATAGCTAGCAAGGGTGACACTGTAGCACAGATGAAGGACGTGGGTGTAGGTGTCACCTGCAGGGAGGAATAGGCATCTTATTCAGTACACAGGGTCCTGACTGCCGCTGGACTAGTTCATATCCAAGGATCTCCGCATGATCTTCCAACCTCTGCTGGAGTAGGCTTGAAGAATGTAACTGAATTGCCTGTGTGTTGTGCTAGAGCAATGGTATGGATGGGTTACATGGGTGACGGGCATTATGGAGGGCACTTGTTGGGATGAGCACTGGGTGTCCTATGTAAGAGATGAATCACTGGGTTCTACTCCTGAACCCAAGACTACACTGTATGTTAACTAACTTGAATTTAAATTAAAAAAAAAAGAGGCATGCTTGGGTGGCTCAGTCATTTAAGTGTCCAACTCTTGATTTCGGCTCAGGTCATGATCTTGCGGTTCTTGAGTTGGAGCCCCATTTCGGGCTCTGCACTGACAGCGTGGAACCTGCTTGGGTTTCTGCCTTCCTCCCTCTCTGCCCCTCCCCTGCTTGCTCTCACTCTCTCTCTCTCTCTCTCTCTCTCTCACAATAAATAAAAAATAAAAATAAATAAATAAGAAAAAAGGAAAAGAGAAAAGAAAAAAAAAAGAAACTATTCTGGACACAGGAGCTAGAGAGAGGAGCAGTTTCTGGATCTTCACTCCTAAACCACCCACTAGACCCACCAGTTACAGACCG
Source organism: Cryptoprocta ferox (assembly GCA_028646485.1). NCBI lineage: Eukaryota > Metazoa > Chordata > Mammalia > Carnivora > Eupleridae > Cryptoprocta > Cryptoprocta ferox. Next base: position 3,549,996 of record CM053579.1, read on the forward strand.
TGGAAGAAAATGGACTTTTGGGACTCCTGCATTACAAGCCCCAAGTGGCACTTGAGACATGTCCTGTAAACAGCCCAAAGAGTCACGAGCATGTGTCAGGTCTTCCCTTGTCACTAGGAAAGCTTTGGCAGCACATATACTAGAAAAGCAATACAACAGTATTAAGACAATTTTGAAATTAAAGGAAATTACACATAACCCCCTATTCTAGCAAGGAATTAGGTTTCTTCCTTCCAGTCCTGCCCAGAAGCAATCTTGTGCTCATACTGTGATTATCATCAGGCACAAAGGATTTTACATTCTGCTTTTCTCACCCAAAATTGCATAATTAGTATTTCCAAGTTGCTACAGTTTCTGTCATTGTTTTTTATTTGTATTTATTTCTTTACATGTTTATTTAGTTTTGAGAGAGAGACAGAGACAGAGCACAAGCAGGGGAGGGGCAGAGAGAGAGAGGGAGAGAGAGAATCCCAAGCAGGCTCTGAGCTGTTAGCACAGAGCCCGACATGGGGCTCAAACCCACGACCCATGAGATGATGACCTGAGCTGAAATCAAGAGTCAGACACTTAACTGACTGAGCCACCCAGGTGCCCCTCTGTCATTGTTTTTTAAAGATAACTTTTTTGTGTAATAAAGGTGAAAGTGAAGTGAAGCACAAGCCAAGAGAAAAATGTAAGTATCTCTGTAACCCACCTCTGTTGTCATGTGATGTTTGATTTGCCTCTGATGGAAGCTTCAGTTCTGTAAATCAGCACCCACATTTTGTCCGCTGCCCCACAAAGGGACTGGGGAAAGAGAGAGCTTCTATAGCAAGCAGCACCCGGGCTGGGAGTGTGGGTTACTCCCACTTGGGACAGGCAGTAGGGGCTCCCTTCCTGCAGAGGCCGCCAGAGGCACATCACTGCCTTAGCCAACAAAGCCTCACCTGATCTGGAGTCCATAACTTCTCTGAGGTCACCTCCTCCCACCCCCCTGACCCCTTGGTTCTAATGACACCGGCCTCTTTGCTGTACCTTGAACATTTTAAGAACACTCCAGCCTCTGGGCCTTTGAGTTTGCTCTCCCCTCTGCCTAAGACACTCTCTCCCTAGATATCCAAAGGGCTAGCTTCCCCACCTCCTCCACAAATGGCACTCCTTAGAGAGGCTTTCCCTGGTTGTTGAATCGAAAATAGCATCCTTTATCCCTTGTTCCACCTGATTATTCTTAGTAACACATGTCCCCTACAGACGTGGTCCCTCTGTATCTGTGTGTTTGCTTAATGTCTCACCACATAGAATGTCCACTCCATGACAGCAGGGCCTCAGAGTCTGTCATTCACTGCTGTATTCCTATCCATGGCAGAGAGGCTAATTGTTGAATGAACAAACACAGGTAATCCCACCTCAAATGCCAGGTAAGAGAGAAGAAAACACCCGCCTCATTTCCAAAGTGAAAATAATTTTATTGCATTCTCTGATTATAAGGGTAATGGTACCTGATCATTATAAAACCTTCAGAAAATAGAGCAACATGTTCAGAAGGAAACAAAATATTACCTGTAATCTGTTCTCAGAAAACGACTGTCGTTATTTCTTTTCTCGCTCTCTCTCCTTCCCTCTCTATCTCTCCCTCTCCTTCTCTCTGTTTCCATAGATAGGTAGATGATAAATAGATAAAAAATGGAACTTATGCTGCACAAGCTATTTTGTAAGATTACTCTGCACCGAATATCCTTGTAATTCAATCTTTGCCCACATCCTGAATTATTCCCTGAGGATAAATTACTAGAAGCAGAATTGTTGGGTCAAAGCAAATGAACAGTCACATGGCTTAAGCTTTGCACTGACAATTGCCTTCCAGAAAGAAGGCAAACCAATTTTGCTCCGCTACCATCTTGTACCCTCACCAACACCAGTTGTTCTACCTTTTTACAAATACTTGCCCATTTGATAGGCTTTATTGCTTTCATTTGCACTTCTCTGTTTATTAGTGAGGAGGAACTATTTTTCAAGTCTGTAGGCTATTTGAAGTTCATTATTCTGAGGCTCATTATCATTGTCGAGCACAATTGAGCCAGATCCTCTCCCTCCACCGGCCCTGGCTTTGCATCCTAGCCTCCTGTACTCGCTGAGTGACTTGGGGACAGGGTTACCTTTGCCAAGCCACCTTTCATTGACTGTAAACAGAGGATACTGCAACCTTCATAGTATTGGCATGAGGATTAATGATAAGGTATGTGTAAGGAATTTATCACAGGATCTAGTGCCTAGTAAGTCCCAGTAAAAATACAAGAAGAAAAACTAAATTGGTGTTACATACTCTCAGGAGAAAGGACTTCCCACTGTGTCCTGAGTTTTATGGGAATGTCTATAGGGGTTCACAATTAGCTATAATTTAGTCTATTCTTTTGAAATCAGGAAGTTTACCAAATCTTTTAGTAGAACTATCTATTCAATTTTATCCAATGTCTGTTTGGCATGTATTGAAATTATCATGTGCTTAGTCACCTTTGAACTCTTGGCTGAAGTGATTGATTATAATAGTGAATTTACTAATGTTAAATCACCTTACACTCACATATTCATTCAGTCAGAAAATATTCATTAAGGGATGTCTGGGTGGCTCAGTCGGCTAAGCATCTGACTCTTGGTCACAGCTCAGGTCATGATCTCACAGTCATGGGTTCGAGTCCCGCATCAGGCTCTGCACTAGTAGTACAGAACTTGCTTGGGATTCTGTCTCTCTTCCTCTCTCTCTGTCCCTCCCCAACTAATGCTGTCTCTGTGTCTCTCAAAAGAAAAAGATAAACTTTTTTTAAAAAATAAAAATATTCATTAAGCATCTGATGTGCCAAGCATTGTCCTAGGCTCTAGGGATACAACAGTAAACAAGACAAAACAAGTCTCTGCTCTCATGAAGCTCACACTCTACTGGTAGAGAGAGTCAATAAAGAAAAAAATAAATGTAGAATGTCCATGCAACAGACAGGAATACACTTGGCATGTTTGAAGAATGGCATGATGACTTGGGTGACTAGGAAGTCTTTGAAAGGTATTAAATGGGGAATTGACAATATGACTTATGTGTGAAAAATATCACTCTGGCTGTTGTATTGGTAAAAGGATTGGAGAAGAGTAAAAGTGGAAGCAGGAAGACCGTCAAGGAGGCTCCAACCTTGATCCAATTGTGAGCTGTTGGAGGACTTTGGCCTTGACTGTGGAGCTAGTCAGTGGAGGTGCATTTGGTACACATTTTGATATATTTTGAAGGTAAAAGCCCATAAGATTCAGTGACACATGGGCTGTAGAGCATGAGAGAAGTAGAGGAGTCACAGGTAGTAGAATGGAGTTGCCATATATTGAAATGAGGAAGACTGCATGAACAGCAGGTTTTGGATGGAAGATCAAGAGTGGTTTCTTGGATGTTAAATTTGAGATGCCTGTTAGACATACAGAAGATGTCAAGTAGTGATTTGGAATAATACTGGCTAGATGTGTTTCATCTTTTATTTCATATCATGCTGAAGTCTATTGCTAGTATTTTGTTTAGGAATGCTTATTATATTGATCTGCACATTTTTCTTTTCCTTTTGGGTTGTAATTTTCAACCTTTCAAACCCAAATTATGCTGAAGACTCTGATGTAATTGGTTTGGGTTGGAGCCCAGGTATCTTCCCTGCAAAAGCACTCCACAGGATTCTGATACAGGTGGTTTAGGGACCATTGTTCAGGAAACGGTATGCTTCTACGTCTTCAATTTCTTTCAATATTATTCATCCATTCAACTCTATTTAGCCTTCAGCCCATTTTGATCACTTATATTTCCCTATGAAATCATTCATGACATCCCAGATTTTCAAAATTTGTAATTTACATAATAATACCTCAAAACTTAAAAGGAATCTCTGCATCTTGGCTGGAGATATCTTTTTGGCATTCAGAGTCATATGAACTTGTCTGATACTTTTTTACTGATTATTTGTCAGATTTTAGCCAATTTTATTTTATCTCTTCAAAAAACTAGCCCTTCAATTTATTTTTCAATTGTTTTTAACTTCACTAATTTATTGTATCTTTATTAATTGCTTCCTTTTATTTTCTTTAGGTTTTTCATTGTTGTTGATGTTATTATTGTTTCTAACTTTTTGAATGCAATAATCAATCTTTTCCTTTTATTCTTTCTTATTCATTTAAGAAAGGGGTTGACTTCTGGGAAACATGTCAGTAAAAGTGTGCCTTGACAGAAATCTCCCACTGAAATGAACAAACAGTCCCGAAGAGAGAAGAAAACCTTTTTTCTAGTGAATACATATACCAGCTACAATATAACTTCTACTAAAGTGAAAGAGGGTTTTAGGAGACAAAACCTAACCCTCCAGCTCTGAGTCATAGTGCAGTGAAGATAATTCCAATTGATATCACTAGTTCTTTCTGGTTTTGAGGAACAAGATCTAAAAAGTAGTTCAGAAAAGATAAGAAATGCTCTTTTACTTAAGCCCTGTTCTCCACTGAAAATTACTGCGGAGTGGAGTAAAAATCTTAATAGATAATTGTGATATTTTTCTGCTAAAACCAGCTTGTGATGCTGAAAAAAGTTAAGGGAGGTAAGGCTTTGCTACCTAAGACAGGGGGAAAGTAGGAGTGAAATCAAACACAACTCAAGCTACCAATAAAAAAAGAACAGAAAACAATCCATTACTGTATATATCAGGAATATCATCAGCAAAAACCATCAGGGCAATCTATCTGAGAAATGAGTTCAAAATAGTGAGACAGAGTCAATCTAGCAAACAAGAAAGAACTTTCTAAAATTTAATTGGTATGTTCTGTGATATTTTAGAAAATATGCAAATATAAAACAGGAGCAAGCCACTGTAAAAATAATGGAAAATACTACAGAACAAAAAAGAATCTTTAGAAATGTTCAACATAATTGACAAAATAAAAACACAAATGAGGTACAAACTAGCAAATTGAATGCATAGACATAGTGTAGTACAACTACAGAACTCCAAAAACAAAGATAAGATCTTGAAAACATGGGAATGCAAACTGGTGCAGCCACTCTGGAAAACAGTATGGAGGTTCCTCAAAAAGTTAAAAATAGAACTCCCCTATAACCCAGAAATTCCACTATTAGGTATTTATCCAAGGGATACAAGTGTGCTGTCTCAAAGGGACACATGCACCCCAATATTTATAGCAGCACTATCAACAATAGCTAAAGTATGAAAAGACCTCAAATGTCCATCAACAGATGAGTGGATAAAGAAGATATGGATACACACACACACAGTGGAGTATTACTCGGCAATCAAAAAGAATGAAATCTTGCCATTTGCAACTATGTGGATAAAACTAGAGGGTATTATGCTAAGCGAAATTAGTCAGTCAGAGAAAGACAAATATCATATGACTTCACTCATGTGAGGAGTTTAAGATACAAAACAGATGAACATAAGGGAAGGGAAACAAAAATAATATAAAAACAGGGAGGGGGATAAAACATAAGACACTCTTAAATACAGAGAACAATCTGAGGGTTCCTAGAGGAGCTATGGGTGGGTGAGATAAGCTAAATGGGCAAGGGGCATTAAGGAGGAACACTTGTTGGGATGAGCACTGGGTGTTATACATAGGGGATGAATAACTGGATTCTACTCCTGAAATCATTATTGCACTATATGGTAACTAACTTGGATGTAAATTAAAAAATAAATTAAAAAAATAATAATTAGCAAAAAAATTAATATATATGTATTAAACATAACAAAAGACAATAAAAGAAGAACCATAGAACCCAAAAAGAAAAGGATGTGACATATAGAGAACAAATACCAAAACGCCAGACATGAATCCAACCATATTCATAATTATATTATAAATCCGAATGAGCTATTTAGTTTGTTTTGTTAATGTTATAGATTTTATTGATTGATTTTTGTATGTTGAATCATCCTTACATTCCAGAAATAAATCCCACTTGGTCTTGGTATATTAAAAAATGTATCTTGAAGACAACTCAGGAAAAAGGAAAAATTACTTACAAAATAATGAACATTGGAATTACAGCAGACATTTCAACAGCAACTGGGTAACTCAGTAGACAAAAAAATAATATCTATAGAGTTAAGATTAAATATATGTAAACCTAAAATTGGTATGCAGTGCTCATCTTTCCAGAATAAGAATAAAATAAGTACATTTACAGATAAATAAAAACTGAGGAAGTTTAACACAAAAGATTTTCCTTACCAGAATTTGTAAAAAATGTAATACAACATAAGGAATAATAATCTTTAGAAGGACAATCTGAGATGTAAGAAGGAATCATGAATAATTACAATGGTAAATATACAGGTAAATTTAAACAAATACTGTTCATATAAAATAATTATAATAGTATCACATTCATGGAATTAAAAAATACAAAACTGAAATACTGAACAATAATATATATCATTACAAAGTGATGATTAGCACTAAAATGTTTTAAAGTTTTTGTGTCATTCATAAGAAGAGTCAAAATATTGTTTAATTTTAGCCTTTAAGTTAAATATAGATGGTAAGAGTTCAAGAATAATCATAAATAATAGAAATAAAGGGCATACATTACAAATTAGTAGGGAGGAAAAGGTGAAAAAAGAGACATGGAGAGGAATAAAAATATTTAAAATGAGAGGGGAAAGAAGAAAATAAAACAGTGGAAAAACCAGGAAAAAAAAGAAATCTAAAAGTAAGATAATGGAAACAAGTTTAAATATATTAAGAACACAATAAATGTAAAGAGATTAAACTTGACCTTGAAAATATAGAGATTTTCATTTTGGATAACATAAAAGAAAACCCAGATATGTTCTCTTTACAAAAGGCACAAATAAGGTATATATAAGGACATAGATTGAAAATAAAAGGATGGTAAAAGATATGTCAGACAAATACTAAGCAAAAGGATAGTGTACCTATATTAACCTCAAGAAAAACAAGTATTAAGACAAAAAATGTTGTTAAGGATAGAGAGGCTCACTACACAGTAATAAAATCCTTGATCTGCTAGGAAGTAATGCAATTCAAAACACTATATGCATAATAAAATAACCTCAAATATAGAAAGTAAAATTGATAGAACTGCATGATTAAAATAGTAAATCAACCCTCAAAGAGTACACATGCCTTTCTCAATTGTTGATAGCCAAGCCATCAAAAAAATAGCACATGTATAAAAGATTTGAACACAATTAACAAACTTGACCTAATGGACATATAGAGAGTTATAAACTCAATAATTAGAGTAATGTATTCTTTCAAATACACATTAAACATTTATTAAAAAATTAGCCATAATGATAGCCTCATCAAAATTTCAAAGAATAGATATTATACAGACCTACTTTCACTAACCAGAAGAAATCCAAAGAGGATTTTTGCTTTTATGAAAAAAGTCATTACTGTACTAATGTAGGTTTTTTGTAAAAGTAAAGTGGCATAATGCAAACTTTCAGAAGGCAGGGATACCTATATGTGTCTGTAAGGTCCATTTGGTCTATAGTGTTTAAATCTGCTGTTTCCTTATTGATTTTTGGTCTGCATGATGTGTTGACTGTTGAGGGTTGGACACGAAAGTTCTCTATTGGGACAATTGGAACAGAACAATGGAACTAAAGAGACCAAGAACCGATTTGCTGTATGAGAGAGCAGGCTTGACAGTTCAGTAGAGAAAAGGCATTATTCAATAAGTAGAGCTGGAAAAAAAACGACTGTCCATATGAAAAGATGAAATTTAATCACTACTTTACATCACAATGAAATGAACTGCCTTACACAACAATTAATTCCAGATGGATTAGAGTTTAGATATCAAAAAAAACCTTCAAACTTTTAGTTTGAACTATAGATGAATATATTCTTCACCTTGGAGTGGGCAAGTATTTGTATCCATCAAGATTCACTTTTAAAAACAAAATCCACGCTAAGTAGATCATGAGAGAGCAATTAAGACAGTGAACTAGTTGCAAAGGTGTTGGAAAAATAAACAGGCAAATAAAAGACAATGAAGCAACCCAGAGGTTAACAACTATAGAAAGTCCCTTTGACCCTTAGGAATAGAAGGAAAAAGGGAAGAGCTAATATCACCAGAGCCTAATAACTGGGGTCACTGCTTGGGAGCTGGAATAGTAGAACCTATTCAGTGGGAACAGAAACAGGGTGGCCTAGTAGGAACTGTAACTATAGAAGAGACATGACCACTGCCCGGATGCCACCCAAAGCAAATTTGCATTACATTAAAAGCTACAAATTGGCAATTCATATGATTGTAAAGGATTGGTATATAAAAGACTGCAAATCAATAATAAGATGAAAACAAATAATTCAATAAGCAAATAGGCAGAAGACCTGAACAGACATTTCATAGAAGAGGAAACACATGTGGCCAATATCCCATATGAGCAGATGCTCAACCTCATTAGCAATCAGGGAAATGGAAACCAAAACTACAGTGAGATGCCATTTTACGCTCATTCAATTGGCAAAAATTAAGAAGTCTGATAAGTGTTGGAGAGGATGAGGACAACAGAATATCCTATACTTTGCTGATGGGAGTGACAGTCAGTGCTACAACTTAGTCAAAACAATTTGGCATGATATTGTAAAGTTGGATGTTCGCACACACAATGCAGCAGTTCCACGTTGGGGTACAATCACAGACATGTATAAGAATGTCCATAGAAGCACTGTTTGCTATAATACGAAACAAGAACTTAAATGACAATAGAATGAACAAAGTTAGGATATATTATTCAGCAGTGAAAATGAATGAACCAAAGTCTTAAATGATAATATGGACAATTTTCAGTCATGATGTTGAGCAAAAAAAGGCAAGCCCAAGAAGATTACATATATAGTATTATCCTCTTTTTATAAAGTTCAAAAAGAAGTAAAAATGAAAATCTATTGCATAGGTGTAAATATATATATAGTGGAGGTGGGTGGGGGGAAGCATGAATAGGTGATGGAGATTAAGATTGCCCTTGTTGGACCACCTGGGTGGCTCAACTGGTTGAACGTCTGACTTCAGTTCAGGTCATGTGAGCTGAAAGTTTGTGAGTTGGTTCGTGAGTTCATGAGTTTGAGCCCCACATCAGGCTTGCTGCTGTCAGGCGCAGAGCCCACTGGGGATCTTCTGTCCCTCCCTCCCTGCCCCTCCCCTACTTGCACTTTCCCAAAAATAAATAAATATTGAAAAAAAAGAGTGCATTTATTGTGATGAGCACTGAGTAATGTATAGAATTGTTGAATCATTATACTGTACACCTGAAATTAATATAACACTGTATGTTAATTATACTTGAATAAATAATAATAATAAATAAATAATAGAAGCTATTAAAAATCTTAAAAGGATTTCTATACCAGGCAGCTTTTACACCTCTAGTCAGGAGCCAGGAGATTTAATCTCTGGGAAATGGGGAATACCAGGCACTGGGAAGGATGGGAGGGTAAGTCTTCCCCTTTCCCAGTTTGCAGAACTCTGGAAGCCGAGACTACCAAGTAACAAACCTACACACATACACACACAGACACAGACAGACACACACACACACACACACTCACAATGAGAGGGAAAAGAAAAATATTTTTTAATATTTATTTATTTATTTTTGAGAGAGAGAGAGCACAAGTGGGGCATGGGCAGAGAGAGAGGGAGACACAGAATTCAAAGCAGACTCCAGGCTCTGAGCTGTCAGCACAAAGATCATGACCTGAGCTGGAGTCGGATGCTTAACCCACTGAGCTACCCAAGCACCCTGAGAAGAAAATGCCTTTTAACATTAGAGTATCAATCTAAGAGGTCTAACATTCAACTAATAAGAGTTTCAGTAAAAGAGAACAGACTAAATAGAGTTTTAACAATTTTAAATAAATGATATAATAAAATTTCTCAAAACTAAAAGACATGAGTCCTCATGAAGGGCGTGAGATTTAAAGGGCCCCATCAAGTACCCATCAAAATAAATGAAAACAGTATCCACATGGAATCTAAGATATCACAAAAGTTCAGAATACTGTGGGTAAGAAGGAGATTCTAAAAACTTCAGAAAAGGAAAAGTGGATCAAAAGATTGGTAATCAGAATTGTAGAAGACTTACCAACTGCAATAATGGAAGCTAGAAGACAATAAAGGCATACCTTAAAATTTTTTTAGAGAAAATAATTTCCAACTTAGAATTCTAAATTTAGCAAAGTATCAACCCCATGTGAGGGGAGAATAAAGCTATTTTCAAACATATATGATCCCCCCAAACATGTAACTCTCATGCACCCTTTCTCAGTAAGATACTAAAGGATGTGCTCCCCAAAAGAAAGAATTAATACATAAAAAAGGGTAATATGGGATCTAAAAAATGGGAGAGAAAGAGGAAGGAGAAGAGAACTTCCAGGATGAATGCTGGACAACATGTCTAAAGAAAAATAAGTCCAATCTGGAGCAGGAGAATGAAGAAGTAATTATAGGAAAGGGATTTCCAAAGGCAAAAAAAAAAAGGAGCCAAACCTGACGTGCTTGGTTGTATTAAGAGAAATTTTACATCTCTGGTTAGAAAATCTTAAAGAAAACTTAATCATAGGTATAGAGAAAGCAAAAGCAAATGAAGCAAGTATTGACTTCAGAAAAAATCAAAAGACTTGTAATAGGAAAGAAAAGGGAATCATATATCACTCTGTGGCTCAGCTGTGAACAATGTCTACATAGTCACAATAATGTAAACACTGAACATTTATTTCACCAAACATTATGATAGAACTATATGGAAGCAGGGGTAAGAGGGAGTTTAGGGGAACAGCATTAGTGTAAGGGAGATAACTCCTCATCTTAAATGATAGGGCCTTAATAAATAATGTGTAAAATTGAAAAATCAAGAAATATTAGCACAAGAACATCGTTTTAAATGTAGGGGGTTAATACCAGTGACAACAAATCCGACCTCTGGAGAGTGACACTCAGGAATGGGGAGGAGGCTGAGGCCAGTAGTTTTTCAATATACTGAGAGTGCTATGACTTGTAATTGCATTGATATATCAATGTATTTGATAAAACATACTTTTTAAAAACTGAAAGACCTCCCTCACCTTCCCTACCCACAGAGGTCACCAATGTTAACTGTTGAGTATGTATGCTTCCAGATGTTTTGCTCCATCTCACACCACATACAATTAACTCCAGATGGATCCAATGCTCAAATGTCAAAAGCAAAACATAAAAACTTTTAATGGACAATAGTTTTCTGACATTGGGGTAAGGAAGAATTTCTTAAATAAGACCAAAAATGCACTGAGAGAAAATTGATAAATTCGGAAGATCTATTCATTAAAAGACATCATAATCAAAATGAAAAGACAAGTCCCAGATTGGGAGAAGAGTTTTGTCACACATATAAACAATATCACATCCAAGGCAAATAACTACAAATCATTAAGAAATGGATAAGCATTTCAATGAAAACAGGCAAAGGACATGAGCAGGTATTTCACAGGAAAAAGAAATACATATAATCTCTCTCTGTGTGTCTCATGGACTCTTTCTCTCTCTCTCTCTCTCTCTCCCTCTCTCTCTCCCTCTCTCTCTCTCTCTCTCTCTGTCTCACACATATACATATAATTTCTCTGTGTGTTTATCTATGTCTATAATCTCTTTCTGCACATGTGTATGTATATACATAATAAACATTATATATAATATACATAAATATATAGAGAGAAAGAGAGAGTGAAAGATGTACAGTCTACCTCATTATTGATCAGGGAAATGAAGACAAACTGGAGCCATTTTCAAATGTCACCTTCTGCATGAGGCCTTCTCTGACCACCTTATTTACAATTCTAGCCCCACAAGGGGCACGTGGGTGGCTCAGTCCATTAAGTGTCTGACATTGGCTCAGGTCATGATCTCATGGTTCATGAGTTTGAGCCCTGCATCGGGCTCTGTGCTGGCAGCTCAGAGCCTAGAGCCCGCTTCAGATTCTGTGTCTCCCTCTCTCTGCCCCTCCCCTGCTCGTGCACTCTCAAAAATAAATAAACATATATATTTTTAATTTTAATAATAAAAAATTAAAAAAACAATTCTAGCCCTACAAATTCCTTGATATATATAGCACCTGTCACCGTCTAATACACTATCTACTGTACAGGTTTGTTTTGTTTATTTCCTGTTTCCTTCATCCCTCTTAAATGTCAACTGCAGGAAGACATGGATTTTTGTCTGGCACAATGCCTGGGACTTGGTAGGCCCTTAATAAATATTTGTTGACTGAATGGATGAATGGATTTAATAAAACAAGAGCTCAGAGAAAACACAATGAATAAAATAAAAAAATTCAGAGGTTTATTGTGAGTAAATTTCCTCAAAATAAAGCAAGAACTGAATCAGCATATCATAAAAGCATACAACATATGAAGAAAAAATGGATATAGAATCATTAACTTGGAAGCACGTGCTGATTAAATTATTTAACTTCTAGTATAAAAAGAGTTCTTCAGATAGTCAGGCAGAAATAGCAAATCAGCAAAAGGAATACAAGCCAGACTTCCCTGTACTTCTCCATAAAAACTATCAGTGCCAAAAGACAGTGGAACAATGTTCTATAAAGTTCTGAAGGAAACAAAGTATAGATCAAGAATATTACGCCCAGCCAATTTATTATTCAAAGATAAATGCTACCCACAGTCAGAAAAGTCTTGGGGAATTGAGTATTCATTAGCTCTTCTTGAAAAACATACTGAAAGAGAAACATCCTGAGAACTAAGGGATAGGTCAGAATTCAGAAATAGATAGCTATGAGCAATTAACCCATTAAAATATAAAACTGAGACTATAGAATCTCCACTAACTGACTGGGGAGTCACGGCCTTGCTGGGTAGAATGCATTACAGCAATTGACAAAGTAAAGCCAATATAATCAACAAAACTAGGATGTGGGAGAACAAGAAAACAGAGGTCCCATCCTCTGTTGATAGTGGCTGCGTAGATTTTTAAAAGGAAGGAAAGGGAAGGGCAGAGATAAAGAGAGGAGGTACGGAAAAGAGAGAGGAGATGGAAGGGGAGAGCAGGGGAGGGGAGGAAAGAAAAAGAAGTTTCCAATCGCTTCACTCTGTAACTAGTAGACCTTGTGGAGAGAAGCAGTTACATCAAGTTCTCCAGTTCCTTTATTTTCAGACTAGTTCCTTTTTTATCATTTATATTCAAATAAAACCAAATTTCATACTTTTCATTGAAACTAACAGGACTGGTATGATCCTGGTATTATAAAATTATTTCTAGATACCTTGCTGTCTTCTACCTGGATGTGTGCATAAAGAGATGTTTGGGATGCTGTTCACCAGATGTTGACTGTATTTTCTTTCTTCTCTGGATGATGAAATTCTTGGTGATTTATTTGTTTCTTCATTGTAAATCTTAAATTGCTTCAATTTTATAATATGCATTAACTACTTTATAAAAATACAGGCATTATTCTTTTCAAAATATTAGGAATTAAGAAACATTCTCCCTTGTGTGGTAACCAACCCATAGGAGGCTATTTATTGCTGCATTTTTTTATAATAGGGAAAAATGAAAACAACATAAATGTTCATGTTGGAGGAATGGTTACAAAAATGCTGTGGTATTTCCAAAAAAAAGCTACGATGCAGCAACTTAAAAGAATGAAGTAGAATTCCACATGAAAAGATTGCCAGGACAGATAGGTGAAGAAAGCAAGTTACAGAATGATGTTTATTGTACGATGCCATTTGTAGTTCTTTTCCAAACACACACCCCAAAACCCTACGTTTCTGCAGATGGTTTATTACAGAGGAAAAAGTCAGAAGAAAGATGCACCAACCAGATAACTGGGACTCACCAGAGAGCAGCCAGGGATTGAGCTGAGTCCAGGAAGCCGGCCTTATCTGTAAAGCATGGCATTTTTAAAAGGAGGATTTATCAAATATTAGTCACATAATTTAAACCCCTTTGTGTTTAAGACAAAATGTTCAGCTCGATAGAAGCTCATAGAAGGGTCAGCTTTGACAGCAGAAGAATCATGCTCTAGTCTAGACCTGGCAGCAAAGAGCCAGAATAATCTGCCCCCTCTCTCCCCAAGATGGGAGGCGGTGGAGGAGGTGGCTCCCTAATGGGGTAAGGTATTTTCCAGTTAAGGTTGCAAGAGGATGAAGAAAGACTTCTGGGAAGAGGTTGAGGAGGTGGCGGCATTTATTTGCGGTGGAATGGGAGTTCTAAAAAGCCATTGGGCACTCTGACCGGCGTGAGGTGATATCTCAGTGTGGTTTTGATTTGTGTTTCCCTGATGATGAGTGACACTGAGCATCGTTTCATATGTCTGTTGGCCATCTGGATGTCCTATTTGGAGAAGTGTCTACTGATGTCTTCTGCCCATTTCTTCACTGGATTATTCGTTTTTCGGGTGTGGAGTTTGGTGAATTCCTTGTAGATTTTGGATACTAGCCCTTTATCCGATATGTCATTTGCAACTATCTTTTCCCATTCCCTCGGTTGCCTATTAGTTTTCTTGATTGTTTCCTTTGCAGTGCAGAAGCTTTTTATCCTGATGAGGTCCCAGTAGTTCATTTTTTCTCTTGATTCCCTTGCCTTTGGGGAT
>CM053579.1:3565128-3637318 GCA_028646485.1 Cryptoprocta ferox
CCTAAATGTCCATCAACTGATGAATGGATCAAGAAGATGTGGTTTATCTATACAATGGAATACTTCAATGGAATGAGAAAGAATGAAATCTGGCCATTCGTAGCAAAGTGGATGGACCTCAAGGGTGTCATGCTAAGCGAAATAAGTCAGGCAGAGGACAGATACCACATGTTTTCACTCATAGGTCTAACAGGAGAAACCTAACGGAGGACCATGGGAAGGGGAAGGGGGGGAATAGTTAGGGAGAGGGAGGGAGGCAAATCATGAGAGATTCCTGAATACTGAAAACAAACTGAGGGCTGAAGGGGGAGGGGGAAAGGGGAAGGGGGTGATGGTCATGGAGGAGGGCACTTGAGGGGAAGAGCACTGGGTGTTATATGGAAACCAACTTGACGATAAACTATAAATAAAAAATTTTTTAAAAATAAAGAGCAAAAAATAAAATAAAATAAAGGGCCGTTGGGAAGAGCTTGGTGGGATGGGGCAATAGCTGGGAGGAAGCAGGGTGAGAATGCTCCCAACAATACTGGGATGGGGACACTGCTTGGGGAAGGGGCTTGTCTGGTTGGAAATGACTGGCTTCAGACACGCCCAGATTGGCTTATGGTCTCGCTTATGCCTAAAAGCCACAAATTGGCAGCTGGGCAGCAAGAAACCTGTTCTTGGTGAGAAAGGCCAAGAAATTTGTGGCATGCTGGCAAGATCCCTGCTTACCTGGTGAGAGGAGTGGCAGCAAGGTGCTTGGGGTGGTGGCAAAGTATTTATCTTCTACTTATGTATGTAATGGATATAATATTTGTTAAAAATAAAAATAGCAAACACATAGTGCTTACTCTGTGTCAGGCACTACTGAAATGCTTTACACACATATTCAGTCCTCACAACAACTCTAGGAAATAGGTCTGTCTCCGTTACACAGACGTGGAAACTAAGGCACAGTGATGGTAAAAGTGATTGGCCCAAGACCCCCATAGCTTGTACATGGCAGAGCTGGGATTCAAACTCAAGCAGCCTGACTCTAGTATCTGAGCCCTTAACCATCATGCTAATTGTAAAATACCGTATTTTGACAATTCTGAGATGCTCTTTTTTCATCTCTGAAGTTGAGATGCATCTTAAAATCAGTGGTATTTCATGTTTTAGCTGGCAATGTTTTCACTTTCTTAAGGGTATGCAAATTCATTCTCCTGAAATCACGGTGCCATGGGGCTTCCCATACACTAGTACTTGGGGGACGATCTTCAGCACCAGCAAGACCCAAGATGGGGCTGAGGTGGCATGATGAGCACTTCATGGTCCACTTCTCAAGTTTCATTAGGTCGCCCTTCAGCAGCAGATGCCAGCAACACGGTGACCAGTTAGGACAAAGGGCATGGCTATAGTGGCCAGCAGGGACTCACAGGACGGCACAGAGACCCCCATGTGGATCTGAGACCCTCTTTCCCTGAGGAAAGATAAGAATCTTCCCCATGGTATCTGGCAGCTCTCCATCCTTTTGTCTCCTAGTGGCCTCTTCTCCACTCATCACTAACAAGCTGCACTTTCTGGAACTCATTTCATGCCTTGGCACATGATTCTGCATCCTCAAGCACAGTACCAAAATACCTGGCTCTTCCAGGAAGCCCACTCGTCCCCTTCCGTCCACAGAATCCAAACAAATCCATGGGTGAGAGGTTTCAGGAGCTCCATGCCCTCAGCTCCAGATCTGGTAGGTCCAGGAACAGGACGATGTCCCAGGACACTGTCAAACAGGTTAGAGAATTGGAAAATCAGAGTCCTTTTTACGAGGATCTTATGTGCTGGCTCAGAAATGGCATTATGTGTCAAGCTCAAAAGGGGGCACAGGCAAAACTAGTGGGAGATTGAGGCTGAATTGGTAGCTGGGGAAGCCTACTGAAGTTTGGGCAGTTAAAAACTAATAAATACAACACTTTCCCTGTCTGCGCTCAGAATCAATTGAAAGAGACAAACTTTAGGACTTTCCTGAACCCCAGGGATGTACCCACCTTTTTCAAGTTGAAGTTAATAGAGAATCAAATCTTTTTGCCATTTCCCCTTAGCATGCTACACAGTACTTCCCTAAACACCAAGAGAACCAAAATCAAAGGAGGGAAATGACAAGCAGCACTTGTTCTAGGGACAGCCTCCTGGTTCCAGAAGATTTTTTCCAGTTTCTTCCAGTGGGGGAGAAGGGAGGTCATACAGTGAACATGTATGTTTTGGTAGGGCCACAACTGTTCTTCCATCATCTAAGAACACTCAGTTTCTCCATTAGGGAACTACTCCTTCTTAATTAATACGGTCCTAGAGGGAGGGGGCTGTCAATCATATCTATGACTAGCCCATGAGGATTACGTAATCCGTCCCCCTAGCCAGAGGAATTGGTCTGAGGTGAACACATGACTGAGCCTGGGCCAATGGGAGTCTTCCCAGAAATGTACATGCTCTATCGCTGCCATTATCACAAACTGTAAGAACCAACTAATCTTGAGTCATTAGTTACCATCTACAGAAGAAACAAATTGTCTAAAGAATGAAGTCAAAATTTGAGAAGAAAACAAAGAGATGGAATAGAAGAAAGTAGAGGCAAAGGCCTAGAAATATTGAGACCCTAAAGCCACTCAACCCCTGGCTTCCCAGTCTAGTGAGCCAATAAATGTCTTTTTGTATGCAAGTCAGTTTAAGTTGGGTTTTCCATCACCTGCCACCTAAGTTGGCAACGCACATACATGGAAACCCAGAAGTCTGTGGATCTTCACTCAGGACACCAATGTGGCACAGCTACTCTACAGTGTTTGCTTATAGCTACTGTCACAAATTGGCTTATTCACCCTCAACTGTCCACTTCTCTCTTCATGTCTTCTACACTCCTGTGGCTTATGCTCCCTGATAACCAGGCTCCATATCTCATCCCATGGCTTGTCTGATCTCTCTTGACCTAATCTGTTCCCACTGTTCACTACCTTATCCTTCAGAAGTTCCCAGCTATAAGTTCCTTAGAGGATCTGATAGACCAAGGTAATTTTTGTGTGTGTGCTGAGCCATAGCATAGAGCAGCACATGGCTACCCTGAAATCTCCTTGAAGGCACCTAAGAAGTATTTCATATTTTGTGAAATTTTATATATTTTTTTTATTTTAGAGAGCATGCATAAACAGGAGAGAGGGACCTAGAGGAAAACAGAGAGAGATAGAGAGAGAGAGAGAGAGAGAGAGAGAGAGAGAGAGAGGGAGAGAGAGAATCCCAAGCAGACTCCACACTCAGCACGGAACCCGATATGGGACTCTATCCCATGATCCTGGGATCACAACCTGAGCTGAAATTAAGAGTTGGACACTCAACTGACTGGCCACCCAGACACCCTGTGAAATTTTAAATAGTAGTATAATTTTTAATTTTCCATTTCCACATGTTCATTCCTATTATATAGAAAAACAATTGATGTTTGTATGTTGATCTTGTATCCTGCAACATTGTTGAACTCACTTATTAGTCCTAACAGTTTTTAAAAATATATTCCCTGAGATTTTCTACATAGAAAATCATGCCCATCTGCAAATAAGGAGAGTTCTATTTCATAAGGCCAAAATTAATAGAACTTAAAAAATAAATACACAAATCCATAATTATAGTTGGAGACATCAACCCCCCTCTTTCGGTAATTGATAGATCCTGCAGGCAGAAAATCAGTAGGGCTATAGATGACCTGAACAGCACTATCAATCAATTTGATCTAATAGACATGTTTAAAATACTCCATGCAGTACTTAGTGCAGCCTTGGCTTATGATCCTAAGAAGCATCTGAAGTGTGTAGCAGCTCCAAAGCATTGGATACTAGATAAACTAAACAATGTGTTTGCTCCTGGTCCATACGCCAATATCCACAAGCTGAGAGAATATCTCTCCCTCATCCTTTTCCTAATGAACAGACTTAAGTATGCTCTAACAGAAGATGAAGTAAAAGCAATCTGCACGCAGTGGTCTATTGAGATTAATAGCAAGATCTGAGCTGATATAATCTACTCTGCTGTGTTGATGGATGTCATCAGCATTGACAAGACCAGAGAGAATTTCTGTGTGATCTATGACACTAAAGATTGCTTTGCCATCCATCATATTATACCTGAAGAGGCCAGGTACAAGTTGTGCAAAGTGAGAAAGATCTTTGTGGGCACAAAAGGAATCCCTCATCTTGTGACTCATGATGCTCACACCATCTACTACTCTGATTCCTTCATCAAGGTGAATGGCACCGTTCAGATCAATTTGGAGACTGTATGGTGGTAACCAGAGGTGCTAACTTGGGAAAAATTGGTGTGATCACCAACAGTGAGACATCCTGGATCTTTTGATGTGGTTTATGTGAAAGATGCCAAAGACAACAGATTTCCCACCCAGATCTCCAACATTTTTGTTATTGGCAAAGGCAAAAAAGAAACAAAAACAAAAACAAACCAACAAACAAAAACACATGGATTTCTCTTCCCTGAAGAAAAGATATCTATCTCACTATTGCTGAAGAGACTGGCTGCCAAACAGAGTAGTAGGTAAAATAATCTGTAGGTAAGGTTATTGGAAATGTCTTTTACTTAATTAAAGATAATAAGATAATATGGCATGAAAATAAAATACTCCATGCAGGGCTTCTGCGTGCCTCAATCGGTTAAGCGTCAGACTTTTGATTTTAGCTCAGGTCATGATCTCACGGTTCGTGGGATCAAGTTCTGTTGTCGGGCTCTGTGCTGATGGTGCAGATGCTGCTTAGGATTCTCTCCCTCTCTTTCTGCCTCTCCCCGGTGCTCGCTCACTCCCTCTCTCTCTTTCTCTCTCAAAATAAATACAGAAACTTTAAAAAAATACTCCATCCAACAACCACAGAATACACAAACTTCTCAAGCTCACATGGAACATTCACCAATATAAACCACATTGTGGACTGTAAAATACACCTTATAATTTTCAAGGAGAAGAAATCATATAAAGTACGTTCCCATACCACAATGGAATTAAATTTGAAATCAGAAACAGAAAGGTAGTTAGAAAACTGCCAAATATTTGGAAATTAAACAGCATGCTTATAAATAACACATGGGTCAAAGGAGGAGGCTTAGAAAAATCTAAAAATAATTGTAACTAAATGAAAATGAAAATACATTTATCAAAATCTGTAGGATGCAGCAAAAACAATGCTTACAGGGAATTTTATAGCACTAAATGCATTCATTAGAAAAGAAGAAAGATCTAGAATCAATCATTTAAGCTTCTATGTTAGGAAAATAGAAAAGGAAGAGCAATTTAAGACTAAAGGAATGAGAAGAAAAGAAACAATAAAAATTGAAGCAGAAATCAATGAAATTGAAAACAGGAAAACAAGTGAAAAAAAATCAATGAAACCAAAAGCTAATTCCTAGAAAAGATCAATAAAATTGATAAAACTTTAGCCAGGATAATGAAGAAAAAAAGAGAAAAGACACAGATTGCTAAGCTCAGAAGTGAAAGAATATCCATCATTATTAATCCCATGGACTCTAGGATATTGAACACTATGAACAACTTTATGCCCACACATTTGGTAACTTAGATGAAATAGATCAATTCTTGAAAGATACAAACTCACACAAGAAGAAATATATATGAAGAGGCCTATATCAAAGAAATTGAATCAATAATTATAAATCTTCCAAAACAGAAAGCATGAGGCCTAGATGCTTTAACCGGTGAACTGTACCAAACATTTAAGGAAAAATGATTCCAATACTCCACAGTCTCTCCCAGAAACTAGGAGCAGAGGGAATACTTCTGACTCATTCTATGAGGCCAGAATTACTCTAATACCAAAGCCAGACAAAGACATGACAGTAAAGGAAAACTACAGATCAATATTTCTCATGAACATAGATGCAAAAATCCACAAAAAAATTAGCAAATCAAATCAAACAGTATATAAAAATAATTCTATACAATGATCAAGCAGGATTTATTCCAGGTATGCAAGGCTGGTTCAACAATCAAAACCATTTAATGTAAGCCACCACATCAGCAAACAAAAGAAGAAAAATCATATGACCATATAAATTGATGTAGAAAATGCATTTAACAAAATCCAGTAGCAGTTCATGATTTTTAAAAAACTCCAAGAAAACTAGGAATAAAGAGTTGGTTTCGATTGTCCATTTTTTCCTTTAGATTTTAAGCTAAATCTTGTCTTCTTGCATCACTAGTTATTCTTTTACTAAGTGCCAAATACTGTTTATCAAAAATTTAAAAGATACCATGATATTGTGAAGCTGAGGTTAATAATATATTACACTATAGTTTTGTTTGGGGCAGAAAACTAGCCTAGGAATAAATTAGATTAATCCAATTAGGGATTGAGATTACTTTAAACTGACGTTCTGTCCTTTTTAGGGCTAATATAGTTCTGGCTAATGGTTACCTTACAATGTAAGATTCTTTCAGGAACCCACCTCAAAACCTAGGGGGTGGGAAGGAGTTACCAAGACTCTTCTTTAGTGGGTCCTGGACTCTAATTTTGTCCCCTGACACCCTGAATCTGCACAACTTCTCATCCTCTTGGATGTGGGTTTTTAGAATTGGCACTTTCCCCTTGAAAGAAAAAACGCCAAATTCCAGGCTCTGCTCCCTGGGCTTCCCTTCTCTTCCAGAACCTGGCCTTGTAAATTCTTTCTGCCTTGGTAGCTTTCTGATGTTCTCAAGCAGGGCATATTAATACTTTTCTAGCTTTTCTAATTGTTCTCAGCTGGAGGATTTGAAAGCAACATTCTCTTTCTACATTTTAGAATACACTGATGTATTCTTTATTGCCCAGTATATGTTCTACTCTTCTGAGTATGGAGGGGTACTTAGAAGCTGAATTTCATAATTACACAGTATAGAATATGATATATAGCAACCAGATATTGTGATAGATTGTAATATTGTTCCCAAGTTTCTGCTGCTATACAATCCCTGCTCACTACCATGTGACTTGCGGTGCCATCCTGTGGATTGAATATACTTCTCCGTCATCTCAGTGACATTAGGCTTGGCCATATGACTTACTTTGGTCAGGGGAATAGGAATGGAAGTGATCTGAGGCCATAAGGACCAGAAGCTTTGAGAGCCATCACTGGCTGTGCTATTGCTCTTTTCCTCTGCCGCAATACTGACACATTCTGGAGAGGGGCTGCTCCTTCACTTTGGATTTCAGAATAAAGAAAACAGAGCAGAACCAGAGCCTACGCCAACCAACATGTAATGTGATCAAGAAATAAATGTTTGCTATTCCAAACCACTGGTCCTTGGAGGTTGTTTCTTACCACAGCATAACCTAGCAAAAGATGATAAACATAGATAGATTTTATCATATTGTTAGGTCTTCTATATATTTGTTTATCTTTCGTCTATTTGTTCTGCTATGTGCCAAGAGAGATAAATTTATTTACTACAAATGTGTTTCTATTTCTTCTTGCATTTTCTACCCTTTTTCTGCATGAATTTTGACACTCTATTATAATTTGGTTCAAAGGAAGGTGTCAACTAAAAAAATATATATCCATTACAGTTAACAAAATGGTGTTAATGCTAATTCAACTGTAGCTATGAGGAAGAGACCCTGGGTTCTGACTCACAGCAAGGTAAATTCTCAGAGTTCTGTTGTGCAACTAGGAGAATTTATCAAGATTTGCCCCCAGCCGGAGGCAAAGTACCTTTCAAGATCAGCCAACTCTACTGGTTTTTGAGACACCTATAGTAACTAACTGGATTTTCTAAGTGTTCTGAGACTGAGATGGGAATACAGTATAATTAGAAGGCTCCCATCATGGTACAGCCATCTACCACAGAGGGATGAATCTGCTGGCTTCCAGTCCAACCACTTGAGGGTTTAGGTAGAGTGAGTTACTGCCCCACCTTACTCCCACTGTGAACCTCAAACTTCAGGATGAAGTGACAATACAAATATGTGAGCTCTGCAAATATAAGGGAAAAAATAGTGTGTTTTGGTGATGTACTACCTCCCCTGTAATAACTGATAATGTTATTATTACTATCATAATTATTATATGACATAGCTGCCCATTCCATGTGGCTCAGAGAGGTTAATAATCCCCATTCCACTTGAGCCCCAGTAGTGGTGCTACATGGCTATGCCCCTAACCTCCAGAGGCACAGAGGCATAGACAGTTTGCTCATACTTTCTTCTTATCCTTCTCTTCTTTTTGTCTCTCTCTCTTCCCCTCCTCTTCTCCCTTGTCTTATCCCTCACCCCCTCCTTCTCCACTTTCTCCTCCTCCTCCTCCTCCTCCTTCTCCTTCTCTTCCTTCTTCTTCTTTTTCTTCTTCTTCTTCTTCTTCTTCTTCTTCTTCTTCTTCTTCTTCTTTTTCTCTCTCCTCTCATTTCTGGGGGTGGAGGTGCACCAATATCACAAAGGCAGCTGGAGAATGAGTCAGGCTATTCCAGACACTGCTGCCGAGCACAAGGCCCATTTACCCTCAGGTTCCTCTATGCCAATCAGGCATAGTTGCCCCTGGCAACTGCATAGTGTGGCCAGTTGCCCAGGGCAGTGATCAAGGCCCATGATGTGCCACTCTTGTGTCCTTTTCTATTTTTTCTGGAAATGGGTTAGGCAGATGGTACTATCCACTACAGTCCAGGTTCCTTTTGTGTTACAAGATGCTCTGATTAAGTGCTTAAGGTTATGATGACAAAAGGCTGTCTTTCCTTGGATCTTCCAACATTCCCATCAGGCCCTTTAAAGTGTCGACACAGTGCCTAAACACTACATGGGCCCTTAGGAAGGAACTCCTCTTCATTTCTTCCTAATTCCAGATGGGGACATAGAAGCTCTGCTTGGTTAAACGCTAGTTCAAAGTTACTTCACTGGATAGAAGAGAAGAAAGGTCTCATATATTTTGACTCCAAGGCTAGTGTAGTGCTCCTGGCCCAACACCAAGCTAAGTTTCAATGAGCAATGCCAAGCCATAAATGATTAGTGCTGAAGGAAGAGCATGGGCCTGCAAGTTGGGAGGCCTGATGTATGAATTTTCTTGGGCTGCCATAACAAAATTCCAAAGACTGGATGGCTTAAACAACAAACATCTATTTTCTCATATTCTGGAGGCTAGAAGTCTGATCTTGAGGTCACATTCTTCTCTCTGTACATATCTCTGTCCTAATCTCCTTGTGTTATAAAGACACCAGTCATATTGGATTAGGGCCCACCCTAATGGCCTCATTTTATCTTAATTACTTCTTTAAAGGCCTTATCTCCAAATACAGTCACATTTTGAGGTATTGGGGGTCAGAACATCAACATATGATTTTGAGAGGATTCAACTCAGTCCGATTCCACCCTGTCACTCCTGGCTGTCAACTTTGAGCCAGTCCCAGACATCAAATTTGTACCCTATGAAAACAGAATTGGACCAGATCTCTGAGGCTCTGTTCACTCCTGATATCTTCAATGTCATAAACCCTTTCATCAGCGATCTATGGGTTGGCAAGTTTCCAAGGCACCCAAACAGATTGGAGCAGGGACTGACGCTGAGGAGAAGAGCTGCACAGGAGGTACTAGGAAACCTGCATCAGGGCCCAGAAATTCAACAGCATCAGAACAGAACAGAGATGGGCCAGGAAGATGGGGGGAGTAGTCAACCACTTGATATGAGTCAGTGCAGTGAAGTGGTGGCCCTGCCCCTTGGGATGTATCAACAAAGGTGTGGAGTCCAGAACAAGGGAGGTAAATCCAGTGGTCAGGAGACCATGCTTTAGGGTTGGATACATCTGCATTGGAAATTCCACCTAGCGACATAGGTGGATGCTACTCAATCTCTCTGGGTATCTTCTATAAAAATGAAGCTAATAATAACATATAATTCACAGGTTTTGTGTGAGGACTAAATGAGATAATTCTCATAAAGTTCTTAGCAGAGTGTGTGGTTTACAGTAAGTCCTTGTTGATAGCTAAGGTAGTGGATGCTGTGATGCACCATCCAAATCCCCCTTCAGGACTAAAGCACTTGTTGTCTAGCTGCTGGGAAGCCAGCTAATAACAGCAAGAATACTGTAAGAGGAGCATTTCCATGGTACAATGGAGGGAATCACTCTGTGATCTCATTCTTTTCAGTGCTACCCTCACTCGCCCCATTCCAGGTCCATGCACCTCCTTGCTGCTCCTCATACACACCAAGCACCCTTCTCCTTACATTGTTTGAACATGCTGTCCTCCATGCCTGGAACACACTCCTATAAGACAAATGGCACACACCCTCAGTGAAAAATTGCAGCACCATCTCCACTATCTGGCACCTGCTGGCCTTTTTTATGCTTTATTTTTATCCATAGCACTTACTGGTGTACTATGGAATACAACCCTTTATCTTGTGTATTGTCATTATCCCCCAACTAGCTCTGTGAGGACAGGGAATTTCATCTGTTTTTGTCTGGCTTTTCTGTTTACCCAGCACCTTCATCAGTGCGTGGCATAAAGTGGATTCTCAATAAATACTTATTGAATGAATAAAGGGATGAATGACTATCCCATATGGGAACAGGAAGTGTCACCTAAGCTGAATGTGAAAGTTCGACTTGTGAGTTTTCCATCTTGGACTTTTGGGTACTTTAAGGTTATAGGTTTTCTCCACGTAATTTATTTTACAGCTCCTCAAAAATCAATCAGAAACAAAGTTTTTTTTTTTAAAAAAAAAACACATTTTTTTCTTTTACAAGTATGAGCATTTGAGGAATGTGGTGCAGATAGAGGGCCCTGGAGCCTGGTTCCTTGGCTCACACACATATGTAAAACCCACTCATTAAACAGGTTTTATAGTAAACAGAAGTCTTTGCTTTTAAATCTTTTGGAAGTAGCCCTTTTCAAAGGGGGCAAGCCCTTTGTGTGATGGGCAGAATTCAAGTCTACAGTCCTATCTGAGTGGCCCACACATGAGAAAGGTTTGAGAAAGACAGTGCAGTGAATATATTTTCAATAAAATCTCTGCAGTGGCCTGGGAGATAAGGTTGTATGTTCTGGTTAATACATGTGTCTGCCAAACAAAATTGATGTGAATCCCCAGACCTCAGTGATCTTGTTCCAGAGGACTGGAGCATACCAAGTGTTCAGAACATCAACATTCCACCAAAGATAACTGCCTTTTCCCTTTATCATTCAGGAGGCACTTCAGATACTTGCAAGCCTCACAGTCACTTTGAGGATTCTTAATTCTCAGTGATCATGAGAGTTTGAGAAATGTAGGTATAACTGGCCTCTAGTTGGGAACATGTTCAGTGGTTTTTATAGTGAACTTATCAAATGAAAGTTCCTGGAGAATTTGTTTTCCATGTACCTTCTAATGTAGCAGTTCTCAGGGCATAAATGGGTTGGAGGAAGCCCCCTTGAAAGGAGGAAAGTCTCCGAATTATCCGGGGACCTTTTTCAATGTAAATACTCTCACTCACCATTCAGAACAGAGATTCGGACCCTCCCATGGTTGATGACAAAACAGGTACACTTCTATCTGTATCACCAATGAGAGTGCTGCTTAAGCTCAAACATTAGGAGGTACATTCTCCACCTAATGAGAGTCCAACAGTGGATAAGCAGGAGGTTGCCATCAGTCTGCCTGCTCTACGTACTTGCAGTATAACCTTAGACAATGAACTTAACATCTTTGAGCCTTAGTTTCCTTTTTTGAAAAATGGGACTAATCATCCCTGCACTGAGTGCCTCTGCATATTTTCTACATGCAGGAAGGATGTCTGTTTGCCACAAAGCCAGCTGCAAATAATCTCATCTCTGCATGTGTCTGTGTGACTATGCACATACACACACTAAATGGAGTCACACATACTGCATTTGTGTCTGACCAAGAGAGATTTTCAGCACTTTGTGTCTCTCCACTGAGCTATCACAGTTCCACAGACAGATACACATCCTTCTATATAGTGTCATGTCTGGTCAGACTCACACATGTCACCCCTGTCTTGGCACCATCTTCATGGCCACAGAACTTGCCACCTATGAGGAATGAGTATTACTAAAAAGATTAATAAATACTCCAAAGGGCCTGCTGCTCTTAGATAAAGACTACCCTTTGATATATTCCAATAACGTTTCTGGATATTTATTGAGTTCTACTCTGACCTCCAGATCATTTTCAGTTTTGTGTGTCTGACCTGCTAGGAATGGCCATTTTGAACTATAATTCAAGTTTGATTTTTCAGGGTGCTTCTCATCTTCCTACATTGTTGTTCAAGGCCAGAAAATGTACATATCATTAGAAACTGAGTTCAAATGCATATAATCACTCATCTGTTTAATCATTCATTTGTTTATTTTGAAATATATGCTGAGGGCCTACTAAGTGCCAAGCATTCCATTAGGCTGCAGAATACAAGTATAGTTTCTGCCTTTATGGAGCTTATAGTCTAAAGTGAAAAGAAACTGAACAAAGAAATAGTTATTCCAATACTGTGACAATTTCATGAATGGAGT
The DNA here is from genome assembly GCA_028646485.1 of Cryptoprocta ferox. Lineage (NCBI taxonomy): Eukaryota > Metazoa > Chordata > Mammalia > Carnivora > Eupleridae > Cryptoprocta > Cryptoprocta ferox. The sequence goes on from CM053579.1 coordinate 3,577,620, forward strand.
GCCATGACAGACAATGGAAGGAAAGGGTAATCTACTGAGATAGGATAATAACAGGCAGTGTTTCTACGGAGCAAACATTTTAGCCAAATCCAAAAGGATGAGGAGCCAGACATGAAGAGAGTAGGGGGAGGGCATTTCAGGAAGAGGAAAGAATAAGTACAAAGGCCCTGACGCAGGAAGATGTGAGGGGGAAAGGACAACCTCGTAGTGACCAGGAGGTTGGGCTGGCACCCCTGCCTTCCAAAGGGAACAGGATTCCCCCTTTTCTTTCCTGGCGCAAGATGGCAAGGGGCTTCTTGCCTGCCCTTGCTTCTCTGTACTGAGATACCAGCTCTGGGATAGAAGTGGCTTCCTCGTTAGGCTGGAAAAAGCAAATGGAGGCAGAATGGGTGTCACCAATGAAGGTACGTTTGAGAAAGCGCCATCTCAGAAACCCCAGCACCTCCATGGTCATCACTTGAAGACTTCAGTTCTCGGAACACATGCCCCTTTCCTCACCCCAGGGCACAACTGAGACCATGTTAGGTATCTAAAGAGTCACCTGAGTGCTAAAGGGTAATAAAATGTAAAGAAACATAGAAAGTAACATGTAACCAGGAGTGACTTTATCACTTTAGCATATGGTCTACCAGGGTGTCTTCCTTTCTAATAGCATCTGCCTCCCTGCACACAGACTTTCTTTAACTCTCGCCACCAAAGAATCATAGAATCTTTGTCCAAACAGGGACTCTTTAAAGACTGAAAAAGCACTACTAATATTTAGTCTGGAGCAGAATGTAGAAATTGTCTTGGCTAACCAGGACATAAGAATACCCTCGCAAGAGAGATGTGGGGGAAACAGAGGCAGAAGCCCTGTGGCTGTTGGGGTTTCCTGCTGTCCTCTGGCGCAGGGATCTCACCAGCTCCAAGTGACCTGCTCCAGCTGATGGTTTATGAACACAAGTGTGGTGTTTCACTTCTGAGCAGAAACATCAAAAACCAGTATATAATAGGCCATGTTTCCTTTTTTTCTGCTTTGGGGATAGTGCAATCATGAGGACAGAGCCTCCCTCGGCCTGGGCTCTGAGAATGATATGGAGTTAACCACCAACTGATCTGCAATTGGCATAAGTGACTAAGTGAGAAATAAATCTTTGTTGAGTTAAGCTCTGAGATTTTGTGGTTGTTTCTTACTGCTGCATCACCCAACCCAACCTGACTGATTCTACTCCCAGGTTTCAGTTCCAGGTCCCCATGATTGAGCACCTCTATGCACAGACCCACCCTTCCCCTAGACCCTTGCCCACTGGCCTGTCTTCTGGGTTGCCCTGGAGCTGCATTCCCCCAAATTATGGCAGTGGCCTTCTCAACTAGCTGTCACAAGCCCAAATGAGAGCCCAGAGAAGAGCCATACTAAAGGATGGAGTCAGGAGTTTGTAAAGGTGTGGACTTCGCAGTGAAATGAAGGGAAAAATGATTGTTATGTGATTGAATTGTGTTCCAAAAAATTCATATGAATTCCCAACCACCAGACTTCAGAATGTGGCCTTATTTGGAAATAAGGTTAATGCAGATGTCATTCGTTAAGATGAGGTCATTAGGGTGGGCCCTGATTTAATGTGACTGGTGTCCTTATAAAAAGGGGAAATTTGGACACAGTGGCACGCACACAGGAAGAACAGCATGTGACAATGAAGGCAGACATCAGAGTGGTGATTCTACAAGCAAAGGAATTGCAAAGATTTCCAGCAAACCACCAGAAGCTAGGGGAGAGGCATGGAACAGATTCTCCCTCACAGCCCTCAGAAGGAATTATCACTGCCAAAACATTGACCTCAAATTTTAACTATCAGAACTTTAGGACAATAAATTTCACTTGTTTAAGCCACCCACCTTGTGGTAATTTCTTACAGCAGTCTCAGGAAACTAATATAATACAAAACAATGGTGAATCTAGCAGCAGAGCTAACAGGCAGATTTTATAATCTTCCTGCAAGTCTCAGAGCATCTTCAATGTCCCTTGACACAGATATAGACCCAGACACAGAGACAAATAGAGACACAGATACAGGTATAGATAGACAGATACAGGTACATAACGGGACACAGAGACGGGGTGGGGGGGGAGAAACAGAGAGAGAGAGAGAGAGATACAGGTACAGATAGACACCCAGCTATAGGAACAGATAGAGACACACATGCAGGTGCAAATAGAGGCACAGTGAAAGGTACTTGTATAGAGGTAGATACAGGTAGGAAACACAGAAAGGAGTGGAGATAGAGACAAAGATACAGGTACAGATAGAGATACAGATACAATGTAGAGAGACACAGATACAAATAAAGATAGAAACACAGATCACAATAGAGACCAGTTAAGATACATACAGATAAACATAGAGACTGAAAAACAGGTAGAGATACATAACCAGATACAGGTACAAAGAAAGAGATTCAGAAACAGGTAGAGATCTGTTCATAGTCCACATAGAGACACAGATAAAGATTCAAATAGAGACCAGAAACGTACATATTCACATGTATGATTAGAGACACTGATGCAAATATACATAGAGAACTAGAAATAGGTAAAAAATACACTAATACGGACGCTGACAGATACAGATATACACATAGAGAAAGGCAAACATACAGATGCAGGTACAGATAGACACAAGGACAGATCAAGATCCAGATACATTTTCAAGTAGAGATATATGTTCAGAGATAGTCACAGATGTACATACAGATAGAGATAGTGACCCAGATACAGGGGTAAGTAGAGACAAAGAAATGTTAGAATGAGATCCAGATACCAGTACAGGAAAATGCATCAAAACAGGTTCAGGTTGAGACATAGAGGTGTACAGAGAGGCAAGATACGAACAAATAGAATAGTACAGGTATAGAGACACAGGTACAGGTACAGACAGAGCCAGAAACAGGTCCAGATATAGATACACATAGAGGTACAGAGACCCAGATAGGGGTACAGAGAGAGAAAAAGTATAGATAAAAATGCCCAGATGGAGATAGAGATCCAGATCCAGAAAGCATTACAGATAGAGGCACAGATTAGGGTACAGTACAGGCAAAGATACAAATTTGCAGATAGAGGCACAAATACAAGGACAGATGCTGATAGAGACCCAGTTACAGGAACAGATGGAGACACGGATACAGAAACAGAGACCCTGATACAGGAAAAGAGAGATACAGATACAGGTACAGATGGAGACATAGATTTAGGAAAAGATAGATATTGACACACGTACCTAGAAAGACACAGATACTGGTTCTTACAGAAATGCAGCTAAGAGAACAGATAGACCACCAGATACAGGTATGAATACACGCCCATTTACAGATACCGTTAGAGACACAGATACGGGCATAGAGACCCACATACAGATACGTATGGAGACCCACATGCAGGTATCTCCTGAAAACCAGATACTGGTACTTGTAGAGATATGAATACTGGTACAGATAGAAACAGTGACAGATACTCATATAGATAGAGAAACAAGTACAGATAGAGACATACTGAAGTACAGACAGAAGCACAGATACAGGCATAGATAGAGACATAGTTATGCACATACAATTACAGATACAGATGCAAGTACAGATAGAGCCACAAATACAAGTACAAATAGAGAAATAGTTACTGATATAAATGGAAACACACAGGTACTTATGGGCACATATATAGGTAGTTAAAAAGACAGACACAGATACAATTAGATGCACATATACAGATACAGGTACAGGTAGAAACCCTGCTACAGATATGATCAGAGAGCCAGATGCAGGTATGATGTAGAAACAGATACACATACAGAGACACAGATACAGGTAAATACATACACACAGATTTGGGTACAGATTGAAACCCAGATGCAAGTACAGGTGGAGACATAGATTCATGAATAGAGAGAGACCAAGTACCAGTTAAAGATAAAGATACAGTTTGAGGCACAGATAGAGACATAGATAAGTCTATCAAATAGAGGATTCAGTTTTGCATAGGAACACAAATCCATGTACAAACACAAATGCAGGTACAGATAAAGACATAGCTTCATGTATACCGAGAGATCCAGACATGGGTACAGATAGAGACACAGATGCAGGTGCAGGTAGAAACAAAGACAGTAGTACAAGTAGAGACATTTTACCACTACAGATAGAAACCAAGATACATTTACTTATAGGAGAAACATGCTGGTACACAGAAAGACACAGTTATTGTTACAGAAATCGATACAGATACAGACAAAGTTACATTACAAATAGAGACACAAATACAGATACAAATAGAGACAAATACAGGTACAGGTACAGACACAGATACTGTTGCATATGGAGACACAGATGCAGATACAGAAAGAAACACTGATACTTGTACAATGGAAAGCCAAATAAAAGTATACATACAGAGGTATTTATAAAGACCCAGATACACATACAGATTGAAACAAGGATACAGGTACCTCTATCTGTACAGATGCAAGTACAGATAGAAACACAGATCCAGATACATTAATGACAGAGATACAAGTATGTATATAGTCCAGACACAAGTAAAGATAAATCCAGATACAGGTATTAATGAAAACAAAGATATAAGTACAGATGGAGACTCAGATACAGTGACAGAGACACAATACAATTAATGATGGAGACCCAATTATAGGTACAGACGGACACACAGATATAGGTGCAGACAGAGGCACAATACAGGTACACGTTGAGACATGGATATATGTATGATAAAAAACACTGATTCCTATACAGATATAGACCCAGATACAGTCACAAGTAGAAATACAGATACAGGTAAAGATAGAGACCGAGACACCAACACTTATGAGACCCAAATACAAGTGTAGAGAGAAACATATAGAGAGGCTCAGATACAGACAAAGATACTGCACACACACGCAGGTACAGATAGAAATACAGATTCAGATACAAATAGAGTCATATATACAGGTACATATAGAGATTCAGATACAGGTACAGATGGATATCTAGATACAGGTACAGATAGAGACACAGATGCAGGTACAGACTGAAACACACATACAAGTACTTATTAGATATAGATACAAGTGCTTGTTTTTAAAGCACAAACGCAGTCCCCCACAACAAAAATTATGCAATTGAGTTTCCCACATTTGGGGAAATTGCAGGGGTCAGCACATCCAGAGTGCAATGGATAAGCCTCGTCCTGGGAAAACCACCTTCATGATCATGGTATCTCCCCTGCCAGGTAATTATTAGATACAAGTATCTTATAGATACAGATACAGGTACAGATAGAGATACAGATACTGATATTCATAAAGACACAGATATGTAAGATACAAACAGAAATATACATACAGATTGAGACACAGAAAGAAATACAAGTAGAGACACATTTACAAGTACTCATAGAGACACAGATACTGCTAGAGCTCAGATATAGGTACAAACAGACACACATATAGAGGTACAGATAAAGATACAGATACAGAGAGTGACATAGATGCAAACACAGATAGAGACAGACACTGCTACAGATATACTTCTTCCCCACCGCTGACATCAGAACTCAAAGGTGGCTTTAATGGCAACTGGGAGGTGTCAAGTGCTAACACTTGCCAGTATCATCAAAGAACGTTTAAATGGCTTTTAGAATTCTTTGACAACTATTTTTCCTCTAAAGAAGTTCTCAGTGGTAATGAGAATTATAAGGATAATTGGCTTTCCCTTTTCACTTTGGCAGCCTGGCAATTCAGAGCCTATGACAACCCCTACAGTCAGGTAGCCCTGATGTTTTGCATATTCATACATTTCTTTGCTTTGTTTTGATTTTCTACTGTTGTTTGCATTTCCTCTAGACCTGCTTCTCTATTTCTATTGTATTAGATTGTGGATATTTTAAGCTGTCTCAAATTTCTTGTCAAATGAAGCCAGGTATCAATTAATGAAATGGAAGCAGCTATATAATATAGTGGCTTGAACCGACAGACCAGGGTCAGACCCCAGCTCTGCCATGTCCTAGGGGGAATGTTGAGCTCATTTGGGATTCCCACGGAGGATGGATTTCCTGTTGGTCACTACAACAGGAAGTGGGCGCCCCTGAGAGTAGTAAGCCCCCACCATGGAAGGGCTGTGGCAAGAAGGGCAGAGGATGGAGACCTTTAAGCGGTGGAGTGAAGGGAGCTTCTGCTGGGGACAGTCCTGCATCCTGCAGAGATGGCACCAGATAATCTCCCAGGTTCCCTCTGAAGTTAAGACCCCACCTCCATTCCCCCAGAGATGCTTCAGTTTGAAGGGAAAGGCAGCCAGCCATCTGGGTAGTGGACTCCTTCATGTGTATGAGACTGCCAGCCTGGGCTGCCTCTCCCACACTTGCCCTTGATCCTTTGCCTGAGAAGGACTGAGGCCAACAGTACCTGTGGGGAACAAAAGGCAATGATTAACAAGGCTCTGGGCAAGCCAACCCGAAGCATGAACCCAGCTCTGCAGCCAGCTGCCCAACATAAAAGCCCCAGGTCTTGGCCTCAACCTCCTTTTGCCTTGCCCAGAGCTTGTGTGAACTTGACCTGAGCCACAGGCCACGAGGCCAAATCCCAGACTGATGGGGGTCTGGCTCCAGGTCCCAACTAGGCCCTTCTCCCTTCCCAGCTCAGTTTCCTCACCTAGACAGCATTGCTCACATGTTTATAAAAAGGAGATAAAGAGTTTCCTTTTGTTTTTTTTCCTTCATGTACAGTAAGAAGTACGTGTTCAATGTACAAGATTTTAAAAATACAGATGACCTTGGGATGCCTGGGTAGCTCAGTTGGTTAAATGCCTGACTCTTGATTTTGGCTCAGGTCATGATCTCACAATCTGTGGGTTCTAGCCCCACATTAGGCTCTGTGCTGACAGCACAGAGCCTGCTTGGGATTCTCTGTCTCCCTCTCTCTCTGATCCTCCCCTTGTCTCTCTCTCTCTTTCTCTCTCTCTCTCTCTCTAAATAAATAAATAAGTAAACTTAAAAAAATACAGATGGCCTTGTGGTGAGCACTGGGTGTTGTATATAAGTGATGAATCACTGAATTCTACTCCCGAAACCAATATTGCACTGTATGTTAACTAAAATTTAAATTAAACCCCTCAAAAATACAGATGACCGAAAAGAAAACAGTGCCCATTACTCATTATCCGAACAGAGCCACAGTCAGTATTTTGCTGCAGGGACTTCCCGCCTTGATTCTACCAATATATGTCAGTTGAATCATAGGAAATTGTTGTTTGGGTGGGGCGAAAATGGTTGAATATCAGCTATCGCATATGGCTTATTCTAATAATACGTTTAAAAAAATTTTGAGTATAGTTGACACACAATGTTACATTACTTTCTGGTGCACAATATAGTGATTCAACAACTTTATATGTTGTGCTACACTCAGCACAAGTGTAGCTACCATCTGTCACCACACGACGCTGTTACAATACCATTGACTATGTACTCTACGCTGTGCCTTTTATTTTCATGACTGATTCATTCCATAACTGGAAGCCTCTAATCATATATTTATACATAAATACATATATGTTAATTTTTTTCAAAATAGGATTATATTATACATATTTACTTATAACATTTCATTTCTTGAAATATATAGTGAACACAGCTCCATTTAGTATGCTTAAAATCCTTATCAGCATTTTAGAGAACATCTTAGTATTTCAATGTATAAATATGTGATAATTTCTTTAACCAGTTGCCTATTTTTTATTATTCACTATGTTGGCTACCTGAGTACTAATGAATCACCCCAAACCTTGGTGCCTTAAAATAACAGTGATGGGGGTGCCTGGGTGGCTAAGTCTGTTAAGCATCCGACTTCGGCTCAGGTCAGGATCTCACAGTTCGTGGGTTCAAGCCCCATGTCGGGCTTCAGATTCTGTGTCTCGCTCTCTCTCTCTGCCCCTCCCCTGCTCACACTCTGTCTCTCTGTTTCTCAAAAATAAATAAACATTAAAAAAATTTAAAAATATAACAGTGATGTGTTATTTCTCATGATTTTGCAGGTAGGCTGGCCAGCCTTCTCCTGGGCTCTCCTAGGCTCACTCGTGAAGCTGCAGACATCCAATAGCTTGACTGGGGCTTGAAGGCCCCATATGTTCTCACTCAGATGTTTGCCAATTAGTGATGGCTATTGGCTCCCACTTCTTCTCCATGAATCCTCTGTTTCAGGGGTCTCCCAAGACTACCCTTAGGTATGATAACTCACTAGAAAGACTCACAGGACTCAGGAAAGCTACTATATTCATGGTTATTGTTTATTATAGGGAAAGGATGCTAATCAAAATCAGCAAAGGGAAAAGGCACATGGGACAAAGTCCAACAGAAACCAGTCACAAGCTTCCAGGTATCTCCTCCTCATGGAATTGCCTGGGGACACACTTTATTTTCCCAGCAATGTATGACAGTACATGCAAAACATTATCAATCAGGGAAGCTCACTGAGACTTAGTGTTCAAGGTCTTTATTGCAGGTCAGGCATGGAAACATGTAGCACCCATGTAACTGACCTTGGCTACTCAGACTCCAACCCCCCAGAGGTCAGACTGAAAAAAAAGCGTGACCCAAAGCCCCAGGCCCACATAAACACACTCTGGCAGGATGGTCCAAAAGCTCACAGGTTGCCTCTCAGGAGCCAGTGGAAGGCGAGTCTTTTCTTTGAAATATGCAGCTTCTTAGCACCCCAAGCCTTCGGGGTAAACCCTTTACTGCATGTGTCTCCCCATTCAACCCTGGAGAGTGGCATAGTGACCTGAGGATTCCATGAGGATGAAAATGGAAACTGCAAGATTTCTTAAGGCCCAGCCTTGGAAGTCACACAGTACCACTTCTGAAGCATTGCACTGGCCAAGGCAAGTCACAAGTCCAGCCCAGGGTCAAATGGGTGGGAAAATTCACTCTACCTCTTGATGGAGGGAGCAGCAATATTACATTGAAAGGAGGATGGACACCGGGAGGTGTAATTCATTGGAGGCATGATTATAACAACATACCAAGCAAAAATTCTTCTAATTTTTTTACCATTATAAGCAAAGCCATGGTAGTTATCTTTATCTAATAATTTGCCATTTATAATGAATTTTCTTTTAAAAAATTTCTTGTGAAATATTCTATACTTATAAAAAGTATAAAAATAATGTAAAAAGTATGTAGATGTTCTAAGTTTAAAGATTTGTAGACTTAAACCTGTGTAGACTTTTCCTTTGGAATTGTAGGTTTTACATCTGTAGGACACGGAGCAAATGCATCTACTTCCTAATAGGGTGTCAATTTCTGACACTTAAATATATTTAATATGTAATTTGGGTATCTCTGGGTTCTGCAGTAAAGGAATACAAATGGAAAATCTATCAACTTTGTGAAATTTTTGACTTGGATCAGGAGTGAGAAGAGAAATTAGAAAGAAAATGTTTTTTACCTTAATACAGACATGTTTTTGAATTGGCTATATTTTTTAAAGCACTGTGGAAGTTTGTTTTTAATAAAAAATCCCAATCTGAATTATTCTAAATACATTTTTAAAAGAATATGATGGGATGCACTTATTATATTTTTGCATGTATATCAATGGCTCTCTTAGGGTACATCCCAAGACTATAATATATGTGCTTTGCACAATTGTTATATGTGTTGCTGAATTGTCTGCCACACATGCTGTCCTAATTTACTGTCTCATCCTTCTTTTGCAACCCCAATAAGTGAAAATAACTTTTTGTTTCATTTTGTATTTTTTGTTAGGTTGAAGTTTTTAAAATATATTTAATAATTATTTGCTTTCTTTATTTTTTTGGACTTTCTCTTTGTTTGCATTTATTTTTATTTTTAATTTTTTAACTGCTGAACAGATTTTTTTAATTTTTAAAAAAATTTTAATTTAGACCCAGGTTAGTTAACATAGAGTGTAGTATTCATTTCGGAAGTAGAACTCAGTGCTTCATCACTTACATATAACACCCAGTGCTCATCCCAACAAGTGTCCTCCCTAATGCCCCTTGCCCATTTAGCCCATCCTGCCACCCAACACCCCGCCAGCAACCCTTAGTTTGTTCTCTGTATTTAAGAGTCTCTTATGGTTGACCTCCCCCTGTTTTTATCTTCTTTTTCCTTCCCTTCCCCCATGTTCATCTGTTGTGTTTCTTAAATTCCACATATGAGTGAAATTATATGATACTTGTCTTTCTCTAACTGACTTATTTGTTTTCATAATTTTATAATTGTGGGGTTTGTCTTTTGCTTATCGCTATTGGTAGCTCTTTTAGGTTAAGGATATTAACTGGCTATCTGTCCATTTTGGGCTTAAGAAATAGGTCAAGATGCATGATCTGATTTGATCTTCATAAGGCTCTAGTGAAAAAGGTACGATGGAGTTGTTCTTAACTCCATTTTATAGATGAGAAAAGTGAGGCTCAGAAAAGAGAATGCCCATAGTGACATAGTAAGTTCGTGCAGAAGCTGAGGGTGGAATCCAGGCTTCTGTCTCCCAGCCCAGATCACTTCCTCAGCACCACAGGCCTTTTTACAGCACTGACATTCTAGAAGGAGAGATGACCTTCATGGGACTCTGAACCGAAGCTTGGAGCTTAGCCCCAACAGCCCAATCCTCAAAGGGGAACAGGAACAACATTGCTGGGGGAGGGGGATGGTCCCCGCAGACACTGGGCTTTCCACTCCCACTGGCCACAGTGAGACTGTGGGTTTAAGAAAACAAGTGGACTGGCTGAAGGTCAAAGCTTGTAAAACTGAAAAAGAAAAGGCCTATTATTTCTTCCCTCCCCCTGGCAACCCCACTGGGACTAAGCATACTTTGCACCTGGCTTGCAGAGGTCAAAGGGTTCGGAGGAGAAATCCATTTATCTTTACTTTTCTCAAGTGGCTGTGGTTAACCTGTCACCAGGGCAGAAGGCCTTGCTCTACCAGATCAGGGCACCTGCTACTGCGGGTCAAATCCAGCTTTCGGCAGCCGCACCCTGTTTATCCATCAACATGAAGCTCTGGCTTGTTCTTTGCTAAGTAGCAGCCAGCGGGTGCTTGCCCTTCCCCCTCAAGACGTTCCTTGCTGCATGCTCCTTTGCTTGAGAAGAGTGCAAAGGGAAGAACGTTCTATTTTTTCCATCATGTGCACAACAGTAAGGATCCTGCCCGGCCCACAGCACTAATGACAGCTCCCCACCCTCTTGGAAACTCAGCTTTCCCCTATGAATGATAAGGATTTGGACTTGTTGACCTCACAGGGCCCTGCTAGGCCTCCCATCTGGGAGCTCTCTGTTCACTACGCCAGGATGTTTGAGTACCCATTTTGGGTAAAGCCATGACCCCCTCTGTAGGAAAGTCCTCAGCATCAAGAAGGCCTTCAATGGAAGAGGCAGAGGGCAGGTGCTGTAAGGTGATGCGAAAGGACCCAATAAGGTTTCCAGGGTTTGGTGGCAGCAACAGAAACTGACCCAGACAAACCAAGAGCTCTAGACTAGGGCCAGGGCCATCTCCTCAGAACTAGGACTGACTTTCATGCTTCTATGCTGGGAGAACCCTGCCTTCCATGGAGGTGGTAGAGATGAAAAAGGAGTGTTGGACTGCATGACATGGAACAAGTCACCTAACCTCTCTGAGTCTCCATCTCCTCTTTGGGAAAGTGGAGCTAATGATTCTTGCCAAGAAGTACATGAAAAGATGTTTGACATCATTAGTCATTACAGAAATGCAAATCAAAACCACAAAGAGAGACCACTTCCCATCCACTAGGATGACTATAATCAAAAAGGTAGAGCATTATAAGTGCTGGCAAGGGTGTGGAGAAATGAGAACACTCATGTGTTGCTGATGGGGATGTAAAATGGGGCAGCTACTGTGGGAAACAGTTCGGTGTTTCCTCAATAAATTAAACATAGAATTACCGTATGACCCAACAATTCCACTCCTAGGTACAGACCCAAAGACAATTGAAAGTATATGTGCACAAAACTTGTACACACATATTTGCAGTAGCATTATTGATAATAGCCAAAAAGTGTAAACAGCCCAAATGTCCATCAACTGACGAGTGGATAAACATGATGTGGTGTACCTATACATTCATAAAAAGGGATGAAGTGCTGATACACACTGAAAACATGCTAAGTGAAAGAAGCCAGACATCAGAGACCACATACATGATTCAGTTTGTATGAAATGTCCAGAAGAGGCCTATAGAGAGACACAGAAATTCAATTAATGGTTTCTAGAGGCTGGTGTGGATGGGGGACAATAGTTAAAGGGTACAGGGTTTCTTTTAGAGGTGATGAAAATGTTCTAAAATTAACTTTTGTGAGCACAACTCTATGAATACACTAAACTCCATTGAATTATACACTGTAAATGGGTGAATTGTGGGGTGTGTGAACTGCATGTCAATAAAGAGGTTTAGAAAAAGGAAAGAGTCCTTTCCAAGTTTTTTCTCACAGGACTGATGTGAGAATCTAATGAGAATAAAATCTTTTTTCCCTTCCCAGGCCAGGCCATTCTTTTCTGGTTTGCTGTTTCATTATAAAATAACACATGTACAGAAAAATAAATAAAATTTAAATATACAACCTAACAATTTATGGTAAAGAAAATTCCTGTGCAGTTACCATCATAGTCAATAAATAGAAAATTGGAAGCACCCAGAAGCCCGTGTAGGAGTTTGTGAGAGCCACCGTAACAAAGTACCACAAACTGGGTGCCTTAAACAACAAAAATTCATTTCCTCACAGTTCTAGACGTTGGAAGTCCACGATCAAGGTGTCAGCAGGTTCGGTTTCTTCAGTGGCCTCTCTCCTTGGCTTGTAGACAGTCTTCTCCCTGGGGCCTCACATGGTCCCCCCGCCCCGCTTCGGTGTATGTCTGTGTCCTAAGAACACCAGTCATATTGGATTAGGGCCTATCCTAATGACCTCATCTTAACTTAATCACCTCTTAAAGACCCTAGCTCCAAACAGGGTCACAATCTGAGATACTAGGGGTAGGGATTTCAACCTATGAATGGGTGGGGGGTGGAGAACACAACTCAGCTCATAACACCCCTCATGGTAACAACCTTCTTCATCCCCCACGTAAACACTATTTTGACTTTTAGAGTATCGACTACTTGCTTTTCTTTATAATTGAGCCATCTATGTGCATCTCTAAACAACAGACTTTAGTTTTGCCTGTTTATGAATTTTGTATAAATTGAATCATTCAGCTTCTTTCACTCAGACAATGCCTATGAGATTCATTCATGTTGCCGTGGGTATCTCTGAAGTTCATTCAATTCCACTGTATGAAGATATCACAAATCATATATCCATTCTGCTGTAGATGGATATTTGGGTTGTTTCCACTTTTGTGAATTGTGTGTGAATTTCAGTTGTTTCCACTTTGCGCTCCTGACAGTGCTGCTTGGAATCCATCTCCTGGCCCTCATGTGCCTGCCCTTCTATAGAACGCACATGTGGTTTCCTAAGTGATGCTAAACCATGTTTCAAAGTGGTCATACCAACATAAATTCCCATGAGCAGCCCACGAGCTACCCTTCCTCCACATCTTCCTCAATGCTTAGAATTGTCAGACTTGTTCATTTTAGCCAATGTGCTAAGTGTCTGATGGTATCTCATTGTGATTCAAAGTTTTGTGAAGTAATTATTCCAACCTTTTGCCTATTTGTCTGACTTTTTCTTGTTAATTTGTAGGCATACTTTATATATTCTAGATGTAAGCCCTTTGCATTTATATGTATTGCAAATATTTTCTCCCACTCGGTCATTTGCCTTTTAATGTCTTTTGATGATGATGTCTTTTGATGAGCAGAAGTTCTTGATTCTATTGCAATTTATCAGTCTTCTATGGTTAGTGGCTGTTACGTGTGGCTTGATTACAAAGTACTTCCCTATCTTATTTTATGAAGACATTTTCCAATATTATGTTCTGAACAAGTTATTGTTTTACCTTTTAGCCTTAGGTCTACAATCCACCCCAAATTGGTTTTTGTGTGTGGTGCCAGGCAGGGCTTTAATTTCATCTTTTCATATGGACCTCCCATTGTCTTAGCACTCTTACACATTTGTCCTAGCACAGTGACATATTTGTCACAGATCAAGTGTCCATGTATGCTCTTGGTGGAGTCTGGACTGTGACTCTTTGTTCTAAGCTCTGAGCTGCTTCTTCTAGGTCAGCCAACCCCAAACAACCCAGGGCAAAAGCAGTCCCAAGTGTCAGGCTCACCTCTCTCAATTCCCCTGTCTCCCAGATCTTGGCTCAGTATTCTATTTCACTATCTAGTTAGCTCATTGGTGCTTCTTTTAAATTATTCTTTTAATGTTTATTTATTAATTTTTTTGAGAGACAGCGCATGAGCAGGAGTGGGGCAGAGACGGGGAAGAGAGAGGAAGAATCCCAAGCAGGCTCCGTGCTGCCAGCCACCCAGGCTCCCCAGCTCATTGATGCTTTTAAAGTGATATTTTAAAATATTTTGTCCAGTTTTTTTCCACGGGAAGGTTGGCTCAAACTACCTAGTCTTCAATGATCAGAAATCAAAGTCCAGAACACATCCTTTCCCTTGATTAAAAAAATAATTATTTTAGTAAGGAATAATGAACATACAATAAAGTGTATAAAGTCTTCTAACCTTAACTGCACACTTAGATGCATTTTTATGTATATATGCACCCATATATTCATCATTTACATCAAGACAGTGTTTGCAGCACCCCAGAAGATGTCCTCATGTCCCTTCCCAGTACCCCACTCCCAAGAATATCTACTATTACTATCCACTATTTTTGCCTATTTTGAGCTTCAAATAAATGGAATCATTTGATATGTATTCTTTTTGTGTCTGAGTGTTTTCTTTCAACATTATATCTGCAAGATTCACCCATGTCATTGCATATATCTGCATTTCATTACCTTTCATTATTGCATGATATTCCACTGTATGAATATATCACAGTTAATTTTCTCTTTTTCTGTTGACGAGCATGTGTGTTGTTTCTAGTTTGGGGCTGTTACGAATAGTGCCATTATGAACATCTTGTTCATGGCTTGTGGGTCTGGAGCCATTTCTACTGGTACACACATTTAGGAGTGGAATTATTGCATCGTTTCAAGTTATTTTACAATTAGTATCTTTCTCAGCTTTATGTACATAGCATTGGCATACAGCACTGGGTAAGTACGAGGTGTATGGCATAGGGGCACCTAGGTGGTTCAGTTGGTTAGGCATCCAACTCTTGGTTTTGGCTCAGGTCATGATCTCAGAGCTTCATGGGTTGGAGTCCCGCATCAGGCTCTGCACTAGTAGTGCGGAATCTGCTTGGGATTCTCTGTCTCCCTCTCTTTCTGCCCTTCCCCTGCTCTCTCGCTCTCCTTCAAGAATAAATAAACATTTAAAAAGATAAGAAACATTAAAAAAAAGGTGTGCAGCATTGTGACTTCACTGACATATATTGTGAAATGACCACACAGTGAGTTTAGTTAACATCCATTATCTCACACAGATACAAAAAACAGGGGCAGGGGGTGGGGGATGCAGTGGTAACTCATTGTAATTTTAACTTGCATTTCCCTGTTGACTAATGAGCATCTTTTCATGTGCTTATTGGCCGCCCTGACTTTTTTTTTATGGTAGCCCTTTAATTTCCTTTATATAATCTGTTAGTGATTATTTATGTCTTTAAGCTTTTTAGCTTTTCTTGGGTCAATATTGGCACTTTATATTTTGCTAGGAAATCACCTTTTTGTCCTCTACTTTTTCAAATGTATTGTCATAGACTTTCTGTAACAGCTTTATTGAGATATAATGCATGTGCCATACAATTCACCCACTTACAGTGCACAGTTTGAGGCACCTGGGTGGCTCAGTCGGTTAACTGTCCAACTCTTGATCTCAGCTTAGGTCTTGATCTTGGGGTGGTGAGTTTGGGCCCTGCATTGGACTCTGAGCTGGGCATGAAGCCTACTTAAAATAAATTTTAAAAAATAGGGGCACCTGAGTGGCTCAAGTCAGTTAAGCGTTCGACTTCGGCTCAGGTCATGATTTCATGGTTTGTGGGTTCAAGCCCCATGTCAGGCTCTGCACTGACAGTGTGCAGCCTGCTTGGGATTCTCTCTCTCCCTCTCCCTCTGCATCCCCCACTTGTGTGCTCTCTCACTCTCTCTCAAATAAATAAATAAGCTTTAAAAATGGGCCAAGCAGCTAAGAATATTCAAAATGGCCTTTTAAAAATTAAAAATAAAAATGAAAAATAAAGTGCACAGTCTGATGAGTTTTAATATACAGAGTTGTGCAACCATCAGCATCATCTAATTTTAGAGCATTTTAACTACTTCTCCCCTAAAAACCCATTAGTAATCACTCCCCATTTCCCCCAAATCCCCATTTCTCAGATGCAGGGCATTCAAATGCCTATCCATGGGAGAAAATAAATAATCTATAGTATATATACACAATGAAATACGGTAGTCGAAATGAATGAGCTAAAGCGACACAATGTGCATGACTCCTTCTGATGTAATTTTATGTGAAAAAAAAAGCCTTAAAAGATGCATATAGAGGGGCCCCTGGGTGGCTCAGTTGGTTAAGCATCTGACTTTGGCTCAGGTCATGATCTCATGGTTGGTGGGTTCAAGCCCCACGTCAGGCTCTGTGCTGACAGCTCGGAGCCTGGATCCTGCTTCAGACTGTGTCTCCCTCTCTGCCTCTCCCTAGCTCATGCTCTGTCTCTCTCTGTCTCTCTGTCTCTCTCCCTCTCTCAAAAATAAACACTTTTTTAAAAAGTAAAACAAAAAAGATGTATTTAGAATAGCAATACCTGTTTATAAATTTAAATACAGCTGAAATTTTCTGACACGGCTCTCAATGATTTCCACCTCCTGGTAGTCACGCCCTTGTGTAATCTCCTCCCTTTGAGCGAAGGCTGGGCCTAGTCACTTGTTTCTAATAAATCTAATGTGGCAATGGTGATGGGATTTACTGCAGAGATTCGGTTCCAAAGGAACTGTGACCTCCGTGTTGCTCATACACACTCTCTCCCTGGCCCTTCTCACTTGCTCTTCCTGAATGAAGCAAGGTTCCCTGCTGTAAGCTGCCCCATGGAGAGGCCCATGTGACAATGAACTGAGAGCAGCTTCCAACCAACAGTGAGAAACTAACCACTGCTTAGAATCATGTGAGTGAGCTTGGAAGCTATCCTCCTTCAGACAAGACTGGAGGTGACTGCTACTCTAGCCAAGACCTTGCACCAGATCATCCAGCCAAGTGGTCTGGATTCCTGACCCAAAGAGCTATGAGATAATAAATGTTATATTTCAAGCCACTGAAGTTTGGGGTAACTCATTATGCAGCAACACATAACTAATATACCTCTCATTAAAGCAAACTGCATGTGAAAAACAAAAGAAAGAGAAGAAAAGAAAGGGGTGCTTGGGTGGCTCAGTCAGTTGAGCATCCGACTCTTGATTTCGGCTCAGGTCATGCGATAGAGCTCCGCGTAGGGCTCTGTGTTGAATGTGGAGCCTGCTTGGGCTTCTCTCTCCCTCTGCCCCTCTCCGCAGCTCGCGCTATCTCTCTTGCTCTCTAAAATATAAAATAACAATAATAATAATAATAAAGCAAACTGCTTGCAATTCCCCAGTACCCACTATGCTGCTTCTTTTCTCTGGGCTTTTGTGTGTGCTAGTCCCTCTTCCCATCTCTCTTCGTTTATCTAACTGCTCTGTTTTCAAATAGCTCCAGATCCCCTCCTCCAGGAAGGCTTCCCTAATTAGGCGCTGCCTAAATTGCCCCTTCCTCCAGACTCCCTAGGAGCCCCCTGCTGGCTTCTATTAGCACAGTTACTATATTTCAATTGCCTGTTTACTTAACTCTGCAGCCCAGTGCCTTCATTTCCATAGCCTCAGACTCTAGTGGGATACTTGGTACTTAGAACGCATTTCAATAGGCAGAGTGGGTAATCGCACAGATTTTGGAGTCAGCGCACAGCAGTTTGAATCATTCCCCCAACTATCTGTGTAACCTAAGACAAGTCACTTAGCCTCTCTAGAACCCAGACCTTCTTATTCCTGGAGTAGGGAGGGGGTGAGCCCCACAACACGGGATCTGTATTTGAACTCTTCCTGCATTCCAGGCACTGAGCTAGGTATTTGATGTTCCCACTACAGTCCCATGTGGCCTCTTAGTCTTAGGATATCTCCAATATCTAAGTCAAGGTAGAAACTTTGGGGATTATGCTACTCAATTGGCTGCTTTTATTTCATAAATTAAATATATGCAGAAGAGGGTTTCTTGATATAGAAGTTAAAAGCAGTTCCAGCACAAGAGGATTTAAAAAAATTATGGCTAGCCCAATATTTTTAAGTGGCATATTTCAGCCTTCTGCTAATGTTTCATCACCGAAATATCAGCCCCTTTTCATGTAAACCACTGAGGGTTTGGACAGAGGACAAAAGCATCATATGTTCTACACATCTTGCAGTGAGAACTGTCAAATGTTGCAATCAACATTGCCACGGTATCACCGCTGACATGCTTCCAAAAGACTTTTAAAACAAAAACCCACCACAGGCCTGGAACAAAATACACAGCCTAGGAAAATGTGCATCTCATATTTCCTCTGCGGATTGAAAAAACCCACTGTGGCCTGAGGCCAACAACAGGAAGGCTCCTTGAGCTTTTCCTCAAATGCTCCCAGTTTAGAAACAGATTTAGAAGTGTGAGTGTGGAAAGGGGGAAGCCCCCTTCAAGCCCAAGGGATTTAGTTTCCCTCTGGGGAAATCTCTAGCTCTGACACTCTGGTAAGATCCTACTATAGCAGACAGATCCTACCAGGGTGTCTGCTGGAGATTTCCCTGGGGGGAAAACTAATTTTTAAAAAAAAAAGCCTGAAAAATGCAAATTCCAAACTAGTCCTAAAATGGAAAGACAGGCTGACAGCATGAATGGTGTGGGATTCCAAGTTACAAACTTTCCCTTGTGGGGAAATGTGAGCTTGGACCTGCTATCCCTTCTGAACACTGCTAACCCTTGAGACAATTCCCTCTCAAACCTCCTACTCCTTGGGGCGCCTGGGTGGTACAGTGGGTTAAGTGTCCAACTTCAGCTCAGGTCATGATCTCGCAGTTCGTGGGGTCAAGCCCCGTGTCAGACTCTGTGCTGACAGCTCAGAGCCTGGAGCCTGCTTCGGATTCTGTGTCTCCCTCTCTCTCTGTCCCTCCCCCACTCACACTCTGTCTCTGTCTCTCAAAAATGAATAAACATTAAAAAAAATTTTTTTAAAAACCTGCTACTCCTCAGGGGCTCTCTATTTTTTAAAAACTCTACCACACCTCCGGTGTCCCAAGTGAGAGAATAATAGATTCATTCTCAACTCCTCCTTCTTCCTCATCCCCCCACAACCCCAGCAAGTCCCAGTAATCCTAAATCTCTCTTGAATCCAACTCCTTTTCCTACCCCCATTACCACCACTCTTGTCCAAGCCATCAGCATCTCAGCTAGATAGACTCCCACAACCACCCCTGAATGGCAGAGAAATGCGGGGTGCTCACAAATGCAATTCATTTTCTCCCTGGGCACACACACAGAATGGCCACATCTCCCAACTGCCCTTGCAGCTCAGTTGGGAACCATGGAATGTAGGTGACAGGGATGGAATGTTGCTTCCAGGCCTTATCCTAAAGCCTATTCTTCAGTGACATGGCGGTCATGGATTGAAAATGGTGGCACCACAAATGGAAGGAGCTGGGATCCCTGAGTCACAATATGGAAGGCTTCCAGCCAAATATCTACTTGGACTGTAATGTCAGTGAGATGTAAACCTTTTATTGTGTTAAGTCACAATGCTAAGAATTGTGTTAACAATCAATTGAGGGTTGCTCTTTGTAGCAGTTGGCTTATCCTAACACCGTGCTTCCACTCTTACCCCTCCCCATGTCTTCTATTCTCACAGATGCCAGTGTAATTTAACTACAATACATATCTGAGCATATCACCATCTACCACCCCCCAAACACCAACAGATGAAAATTCTTAAATGCTTGCCCTGGACATTAGGTAAGTTCAAAATTCTTAAGATGGTCTATAAGGTCTACCCCTGTTGAGCTTTCCCCTGATCTGTCCCTATTCATTCATTCATTCATTCATTCATCCATCCATCCATCCATTCTTCACCCATTTATTTATTCAGTGAATATATATTGAGCACCAGCTATGTGTCTGTAGATATATTAGGTCTGGTGATAGACCTAAGGGTAAGAGAGAAAGAAAGAAAATAATTTGGGAAGCTATTATATTTGTCTAGGAAAAAAGATAGTGAGGACCTGAGCTATAGCATGTCTCTATCTCTAACACTCCAGCTCTGATGGGAGACTTAATAGACAGATCCAACCATGGCATCAGACTGGGAGATTTCCCTGGAGGGATACTGATAAACAAAAACCTGAAAATGCAAGTTCCAGCCTAGCCTAAAGAGGGAATAGGAGAATTTGAAGACATTTACCTACATGGACCTCATGAATGAGAAGAGTAGTGGGTCCAAGATATTTTAGGAAGTACATTTGTCAGGATTTGGGAACTGACTGACTGACTATGGAGGGTGAGAAAAGGAGCCTAGGTGGAGTCCAGATTGCAGGCTGTGGGGAAGATGCCAGTACCACACTCTGTCGATTACTGTAGCTTTGTAGTAAGTTTTGAAATCAAGAAGACTGAATCCTCCAATTTTGTTCTTCTTTGCCAAGATTGTTCTGGCTATTCTGGGTCCCTTGACTCTCCATATGAAATTTGGGATCACTTTGTCAATTTCTATAAAGAAGCCAGCTGGGATTCTGATAGGGATCACACTGAATTTATAGATCAATTTCAGGAGTATTGCCATGTTAACAGTCTTGTCTTCCAACCCATGAATGTGGATGTTTTTCCATTTATTTAGGTTTTTAATGTCTTTCAACAATGTGTGGTAGTTTTCCTCAAATTTTGCACTTCTTTTGTTAAACTTCTTACTAAGTATTTTATTTTGATGCTATTGCAAATGGAATTGTTTCTTTCATTTTGAAATTGTTCATTGCTAATATATACAAATACAACATTGTGTGTACTGATCTTGTATCCTGCAGTTCTACACATTTATTTCTTCTGACAGTCTTATTTTAATTTTTTTTTGAGAGAGAGAGAGTGCAACCAGAGGGGAAGAAAAAGGGGGAGAGAAGAAGCTGAAGCAGGCTCCGAGCTGTCAGCGCAGATCCAGGCTGAGGGTGTGACCTCACGAACAGTGAGGTCATGACCTGAGCCAAATTCAAGAGTCGGATACTTAACTGAGCCACACAGGCACCCGTCTTCTGACAGCTTTATCTGGAAATTCCTTAGGATTGGCTACATATAAGATCATGTCATCTGCAAATAGACATAGATTCATTCCTTTGTTTTCTGGGTGCTTTTTTTCTTGCCTAATTGCCCCAGCTAGAACTTGTAGTACAATGATAAATACGAGTGGCACAACTGGGCATCTTTTTCTTATTCCTGAATGTGAGGGGAAAGCTCTTGGTCTTTCATTGAGTATATTAGCTGTGGGTTTTCCTAAGTGTTCTTTATCAGGTTGAGCAAGTTCCCATCTATTCCCATTTTCTGAGTTTATTTTTTTAATCATGAAAGGGGGCTGGGTTTTATCAATACTTTTCATGTATCTATTGATGTGGGGATTTTTGTTTTATTGATATTGTATCTCAGTTTCCTTTTTAAGCTAAAATCTAGAGTGTCTGGGTGGCTCAGTCAGTTAAGCATCAAACTCTTGATTTTGGCTCAGGTCATAATCTCACAGTTCATAAGTTCAAGCCCCATATTGGGCTATGCGCTGACAGTGCAGAGCCCACTTGAGACTCTCTCTGTCCCTCCTTGCTCTCTGACTCTCATAAAAAAAAAAAGCTAAAATCTTAGGAGGCTCAAGATACAAAACAGAGTGGGGGGTTGATCGGGTGGAAGCAGGAAGAGAAGCCTGGGTTCCACAGGAAACTAGCCAGGGTCCCAAGAAGAGCAAGTAGCCCCCGTGGCTGTCATCTAAAACTCCTCATTGGGCCTGGCTCTGTCAGCCAACTAAGCCCTGACCCTCAGCCTCAGGAGGCCCTGGTTAGCAGGGCTGGCTGATTACAAGTACCCAGCCACTTTATCAACAGCAGCTCATTAGCATCCTGCAAATTGTGTGTTTATCCTGGCACAGGGCTCCAGAGCCAACTCCCCCACTACCCCTCCAGCTGAAGGATTGATCTAGGGCCTTTGGAATCCTCAACACTTGCCCTTTTTGAAGGTAGCTCTCCATTAAAGAGTTCAGATCCATGGTTACAGCAAAGCTTGTACTTCTAAAACCTTGATTATAATCAACCCAAAATACAGAGGTTCAGTATCTCAAACAGATTGCAGACAGCCCACTGATTACTTTTTGGGAAGACTGATTAAGACACTTTTATTACAGAAAATGAATGCATCCAATGTCCCCAAATACATTTGTGACAAGAACAGACACACGGAAGACACAGACAATAGTTGCTACATCACAGTCTTGTTTTTTCCAAAGGATAAAACATCATTCAAAAATGGGGTGATGGGGTTGGGAGAGAGGTGGTTAGAGAAAGCAGGTACTGTCCTTTTGATTAAAAAAACAAGTAATAGGTTGGCGTTGCAAGAACACATACTGTGGGCCCAGGAAGCAAAACAAGCTGAAGCCTTAGGTGATGACACCGTCCACCTGTAGCATCTCAGAGAAGCTAGACAATTGAGAGGAGCCACTTTGTGCTGGGGTGAAAACGTGGGCCAAGTGGCCTTAACTGGAATCTCTTTAGAACAAAATGCCTGCTTAGAGATCACTCACGCAGCCACCCTACTTGTTCAGCCCAAAGCGTGGGGGTGGGGGTTGTGCACAAGTGTCATCCCCTTCGACAGCTGGCACATCTAGTTACAACCAGATAGTCACCACTTAGCAAGTTAGCTCTCCTTGGGGATTACAAGTTGAGCTTCTCTTCCATATTTGATGAGGTTGACCAGTTCCCAAATCTTGGTCTGGTACATCGTATGTCTGGTGGCAGCAGCTTTAGCCTATGATGCCAAGCGATGGCTAGAGGGAAGTGACAAGGGCATGGCTGAGGCAGGAGGGGCAATCTTGGAACAAGTGCCTCTGGGCAAATCTCAGGACCAAGGGTTTTTAAATTAGTGGTTGTTTTCTAGAAGAGCTAGAAAAACACACTTAGGACAAATGTTTCTGACGTGAAAAGGAATGGCTATGAATACAGATGACAGGTTGGGCCAGTGACCATGACTGTGACATACCCATCCAGGACCGGACAGGGTAGGGATGACACAGCCTGCAGACATTCAAGTTTCCAAATAGTGAATTTTAAGAAAAAAGCTTTCTCCTGAGTAATGTCACTAATATACTCCCGAGTACTTCACGGCCTCATACAGAGCATTCGTGCTAGGTGATACTAACACTCACCCACAATATAGTGTCCTCCATTGCCACCAACGGTCAAGATGGATCAGCCCTCAAAAGGGTATTCACCACCACCACTTGCCACTGTGGCCATCGCATTGTCTTTCCCTAACTTGGACAGAATGTTCCACCAGCCGCCAACATGAAATAACCACTGAAAGACAAACCAAGTTTCTCCCAGGTTAACAACATGTAATAACCAGCTATGTTTGCAATCAATGAACTCAAATTGGAGGCAGGCCATCTTACTTTTCATGACACGTGTGATGCTTAGAAGATTGATCCTGTAGCCTTCCTGCAGTTCAGGTGCCCCTAGACGGAGTCCACAACAGGAACCCCAGCCATTTTCCTCGGGGTGTTTTGTTTCTTGAAGTAGGAAAACAAATGGGAATTGCTCCCTACCCCACCACCCTTCCCCCTCAGTGGGGTTCGGGAGACAGAAGCGGTCGCTCAAGATCCCCTGGATTGTTGAGCATAATGATACTCTGCTACATGTACTGGGGGCAGGGGCAATGTAAGAGGAAAAAGAAAGCCGGAATGTTTGATACACCATACCCTTAGGGGGACGTTTTTGCTATTTAGTAATGAATTTGGCTCCACAGCATGGGGGGGAAGAAGGGCGGTGGCAGGAAGAAAAAAAATTAAACCTACATAGTAGTCAGCCTCAATCCTAACTGCCCGCCTTCCGGCACCTCTGAAGGCTGCTAAACCTTGCCTGGGTCAAGTTATATTGGCTTCTACATTCAGCAGTTCAGACTCCATCTTACGCCACTCAGACACAAAATCATGCGGTACCTTCAAGTAGCCTCTTCGTCTCCATCCTAAGTAAGCTGACCACGTTAAGCGAAAATACCAGATGTGTGGGGAGGCAAGTCCCCAAATACAATGGAGTGGGTTGTTAGCTAAGACTGCTGTGAGTCAGAAATTTAGACTGTTATAGTAGAGAACAGTTTTAAAAATGTAATACTGTTTATTTAACTTCAAAAACATTTCAGCATTCTAAACATACAAAAAAATAACAGAACGTTGCAAATTGTGTTTAGTACAGAAGGTTCTTGAACTTTCATTGATGCAGTGGCTCTTCGCTTTGCTGACAATGAAGAGTTCTACAGTTTGTTTCAAAACAAACAGTTTAAAACTACCGCACTTAACTAAAAAAGATCCAAACACTTCTCATGCCAGCTGACCCCCCCCCCTTTTCCACAGCTAAGAATGGCAGCAGAATGCTAGGTCACTATATACAGAAACAAGACAACCTGAAGCTAAACGGATGCCCACTGCAGTGTCCACAGGCCCAGCCTCACAGTGCACGCCCTGAGCTACAGCCCCTCCAAAAGGCATCTTCCCCTACAGCCTCAAGCAAAGCAAGGAGCATCAAGACTTTGTCTCGGTTGTTCTGTCCTTTTTACAAACTATAGATATGTACAATTGAGAACTCAGGATTTCTAGCCAATAACCATAGAGTTAACACCACCTTACAAATTCAAAAAAGAAAATGCCAGAAACATCTTTAAATGCCTTGTCACACCAACAGCAAAGTGCACAGAGTGAGGAGAACACGAGAGCCTTTTCATTTTAAAAATGTTTGGAAATATGTACAACTTTGATACAGTTTCAGGGTGCTCCGGACACCCATGGCCACTTCATGTAAACCACTGACAATTTCTAGAGCACTTTGAAGAGACTACAATATGACCATGACCCAATTGTGTAATTAAACCTAATGAGGGCAACAGACACATCTCAAATAAGAGAGGTGTCAATGACGGCGCTCCCTACTCTAAGGTATTCACAAGGAGACAGATAAACAGTTTTTTTTTATTCATCCTCCTCCTCCTCCTCCTCCTCCTCCTCTTCTTCCTCCTCCTCTTCTTCATCTTCCTCTTCAACCTTTTTCCGGGCAACTTTTACAGGACTCTTTGCGCCATCAAACTTTCCTTTAGACTTATAGTCAGCGACATCCTGGAAGGAACAGGGACACACACATTCCAAATGAACAGACAAGCTCTCCCACAGCCGTTTTAGGAAATGACAGAAACATGCTGTCCCCACCTCAGAATAAGGAAGCAGGAATGAAGAACAAGTAAGACAGGGCTGCTATCTGAAGTAGGTTTTCAGATACATACACATTTGGTTCTAAGGCCCTCAAATTTAGAAGTTAAGGGGTGTTCAATAGTACCACCAAATCCTCTGCCTGTGGCATCCCATGTTATCAAGATTTTTAAGCCTGCCTGAAGTTGTCCTGAAGACCAGTTCTGTCAGAGGCATGAACACCAGCACTCGTGGCTGATCTCGCAGGGAGATGGGCCCTTGTGAGCTACGGTAAGTACTCAGCCCACCAAAGGAGCCTCACACCCCCCACCCACCCACACCCAGGGCGGCTGACTGCCCACCCGTCCAGCCCGGTGGCCCAGGGACACCCTGGTCCACGCCTCACCTTCTCGTACTTCTCCTTCAGCTTTGCCGCTTTGTTGTTGTAAGGCTGCTTTTCATTGTCACTTAAGTTATTCCACATCTCACCCAGCTTCTTTGCCACATCTCCAATGGAGATACCAGGGTTTGTAGACTTGATCTTGGGGCGGAATTCTGAACAGAACAGGAAGAATCCAGACCTTGAGGGAAAAAAATTGTATACATTAGATGAGAACCCACAAAAACATGAGCTTAAGCCAAAATCCCATTCCTGAGCTCACATTATTTCCTACCCTATGACACCTCCCTACAGTGAAGAAATGTGTGATACCATATATACAATGTTACAAAGTTGTACTTCCAGAATGTTTAAGATGCTTCAGAAATACCTGGTGCTTTCTCAGTCTCTCAGTTATTGGAAAAGGGACCCTGACGTGCAGAGCTGGGCTGCCTCCCTCCCAACAGAAAGGCCAACAGGCAACCAGAAGCACTTAGCTCACAAATACCTCAGCCTTAACAGCAGACTTCCCGGGCCCAGCATTTTAAAGCCCCAAGTATAGAATGCTTTGCAGTATATCTCAACATTTTTTGGTAACGTGTCTTCTTAAAAATCCTTCAAGTAGAAGGAAAGCTCTTTACTGTTATCCTGAATCCTACAGTCACTTACGGTGGCCTTTTGGGGGCATTAGGGTCCTTCTTCTTCTTGCCTCCCTTAGCTGGTCCATAATCCTTCATTTCCCGATCATAGCGCACTTTATCTGCCTTTGCCATTTCATCAAATTTAGACTTCTCTTTCCCAGACATTGTCTGCAAAGAACAGGACCTGTTAAATTCCTCGGGGCAGTGAGCAGGCCTTAAAACCTTGCCCAGCTTTAAAAAACAGAAGCACACACACAATTCTAAAGACAAGTAAGAGGAGCCTAAGAGGACGAAAACAGCCACATGGGGCTACTCTGAAGGTGCCTCCCCCCCCCCACATATGAAATCCAACTAAGACTACCTTGAAGGACACAAAAGAAAGGTACCTTCCACCTCTCAGAGCACTTCTTGGAAAATTCTGCAAAATTGACAGGGACCTCTGGGTTTTTCTTCTTATGTTCCTCTCTGCATGTCTGCACAAAGAAGGCATAAGCAGACATCTTGCCCTTTGGTTTCTTGGGATCACCTTTAGCCATCCTGACTGTGATGGATGAAAGAAGAGACACAAAGAAAAACAAATACAATGACTAGAACAGACCTACAAGATATACCAAAGGCAAAGCAAAATTAAAATCAAGGTTGCCATGAGAAAGCAGCCCCCCACCCAATGCCTGATGCCACTGGCAGCTGAAGGCAGAGTGGGGAGGAAATCAGCTTCACTGTCGCTTGTCATTTAACTTTTGACCAGCATGAAGCGCGCTGGTTTGCGAGTTACTTCTCCAAGAGCGATCAAGTTCTCCAAATGGAACCGACCCAAGTGGGGTGGCTCAGCGCTACATTCCGATTCAAAGCTACTACTACGTTTTGAAAACTACAACCACAAAGTGGGAAGGGCGCCGGGAGGACACCTTTGTAGGGGTGCCGGCAGATGACTTAAGGCTAGCTGTCAACTGTTTAACTCCTGTGTTACAGAAATACGGTCACCGCTGCTAAACACGAGATCAAAGCATAACTGTAAATAGGGAACATTTGAAATTTCACTATTGTTGATGCGTTTTTTGGCTTACAGAAATGGCTTTTGCAAGAAAGGTGATCTGGCAAGTGAGCAGCTATCCCTGTACTAATAGTTCGAATCCGTCACTTTGTCATTCTCTAAAGGGGGAGGGGATGCCAAAAGGGCCAGTCTTGCTCATCTGTAAAGCGGAACGCATGTCCAGCCAGGAATACTTTCTCCAAAGTTTCCAAATAAAAATGCAGCTGCGGCGTGTCATCGTCCCTGTCCCACCCCCCAGCTTCCCGCCATCTTTTCCTTTTCCCACACCCAAGGTCATCATGTAAAACTAAAGCGCTCTCCTTTACAGGGACCGACACAGGGGGTTGCGTTAGGGCCCCGCAGTAGCTGTGCGGGTGGGGCGGGACAGGGCGCAGGAGAGCCCGGGGCTGGCAGCGGGCAGCCGGGCTCGGCCCCGTGCTGGGTCACCCGGACACCCATAATTCATCTTCCATTTTGTCAAAAGCTTCGTGATGAAAGAAACTGCCCCTGAAATCCCCCGCTGCCACCCCCGGGGGGCGCGCGGGGCCGGGGGCGGCGGTGGCAGCAGCGCGCTGAGGGCGCAGAGCCGGGCCGGTAGAGGCTGCGGCGACGGTGGCGCCGGCCGCGCCTCCGAGCCCCGCTCGCTAAAATGGCTGATCCGCGCGCGGCCGGCGCAGGCGGCGGCGGCGGCGAACAAAGCGGTCCCGGCCCCGCCGCCGCCGCCGCCGCCCGCTCGCCGGCCCCCACCCCGCCCCGCCCCGCCCGGGCCGCCCGGGGGCGCGGGGCGGCGGGGGCCGCGGGCCGGACCCCCCCCCCGCCGGCGCGGGGCGCACTCCTCGGGATAACAAAGGCGCCCGTGCAGCCATGACGCTCGGCCTCGCCGGGGCCCGCGGCGGCGCCCCCGGCCCTCCATGCCGCCAGCCCCGGGCCGCGGGCGCCGGGGCCGAGGCCAGAGCCCGCCCGGGAGCCCCGCCCGCCCGTCCTCCCGTCGCTGGAGCCCAGCATCGCGCCAGCCATGTTAGCAGCGGCGGCGGCGGCGGCGGCGGTGGTGGCGGCGGCCGGCGGGCAGGCGACAAGCGGGGGGCGGCCGGCCAGCGCACCCCCGGGCCGCCGGGCGCTCCCGCGACGGCCATGTTAATGCAGAAGCAGCAGTGCAGCCCGCGGGCCAGCGCTGCGCCTGGCCGAGCCCGGAGCGAAGTTTGCCGGCGCCGCAGCCCCCGGCTGGCACCAGCCGCCCGCGCCCCGCGGAGTCTGTCCCGGGCCGGGGAGCACCCGGCCCCCTTCCCAGTGCCGCCGCCCCGCGCCGGGGCGCGCGTCGCCCGAGCCCGCAGCCCGCAGCCGCCTCTGGACTCGCGCCGCCGCCGCAGCTGCCCCAACATCTGGCCTCTGGGGGCCTCGGTCCCTCGGCCGCTGCCCGGGGGGCGGGGGCAGGGCGGCGGCCGAGGGCGGCTCCCCGAAGGGGGCTCAGCCCCGACTGCAGGGAGCTGAGGATGAAGCATTGAAAAGTTGAAACACCTGAATTGCTTCTTCCTTCCCCGCCACCTAGCAAGAAGGAAGGAGAAGGGGCGGGAAGGGCGCGGGGACGACAGGCAGGAGGCGGCGGCGGCAGGGCGCGCTTGCGGCGGCGCGGGCCGGAAAGTTGTGCGGACGCTGCGGCGGCGGCGGCGGCGGCGGCGGCGGCGGCGGGCGCGGGCGGTGCGAAACGTACCTGTATTGTTCGCTAGTCTGGGCAGCGCAGGGCACGACGCGCGGCTCAGCGCTCCCCAGCCTCGCGCTAGCTGCCTCCACGAGAGCCGCCTGATTGGCCAGCGGGCTCCGCCGTTTAAAACAGCCTCCTCGCCCGGCCATTGGCCGCGGGGCTCATGCATATTAAACAGGCGCGGGCGCCCATTGGGCGCGGCCGCTGGGATCATTCATTCAAACAGAACAACCCGCCGGGCTGGCGGCCGAGGCAAAACAGAGGAATAATAATATTCTCGCTTTCCCACACCCCCCCACCCCTTTGAACCGAGCTGGGATCTCAAAGGACTTTGGAGGGGTGGCCCCGCCATTCCCTGAGGCCTCGGCCTCTGGCGTGGGAAGACGAGGTCGAGCCCAGCTGCGCGGCCTCTGCTCCCGCCCCGCGGCGGCCTGGGCGCCTCTGACCCGGTCCCCTGGCCCCCAGGCAGCCTCTCAGCCCCGGAAAAGCTCCAGGGACCGAGCGGCGAGGGTCGACGGTCCTCCACCTCTACCCAGTTTCGACATGGCTCCGCGACGGGGGCCCTGCCTCAGCTTGCTGGCTCCTCATTGCAGGTGGAAGGCAGCAGCTCGCTCGCCAACACCTCGGGATAGGCGCTAGGGCTATGCTGCCCCTCCCGAAGGGGACCGGACTTCGCTTCTGCGGATCGCGCTCGGCTAGGCTCTTTGCACTAACTGCCAGAAAGTCGATTTGTGCCTGCATTTGCGGAAAGGGCGAGCTAGGTGAGCTAGAGGAGAAAAACGGAGTTTGGCAAAAGCAGAGAAATTGTGAGACGTTGTAGTTTTGTGGGCAGGGGTTCCCCCTCTTAACTGCCTCGGTTCAGGCCCGCATTCCCTCTGCTCTTCTGTTACACACCCTGGTGAAGAATAAAAGTTCTTGGAATGAATGGGCTTTCACTCGGCCTTGGCTTTGCCACTGGCTGGTGATATGGCCTTGAGCAAGTCACTTCTTTGCGGGGGGAGGGGTCAGGCAATGGTTTTCAAAATGTAAGGGGAGGCAGTGTCACCTCTGAGGGGTGTTTAGAAGTGCCGCGTGACTGGGAGTCCTTGCTGGAATTTTATAAGAGAAGGGGACGGCTAGTGACGCCAAATGTTCTGCACTGCACATGACAGTCACACACAAGGAAGTAATTTCCCACTCCAAAAGCTAATATCAGCCTTGTTGAGAAATATGAGGACCCTTCCCTCTTTGAGGTACCACGAGCTTTCTGGAAAGAATGGAAGAAAAATGAAGGATGAGGAAAAGGAACACATTTTAAGGGCTGAAATTTGGAGAAAATAATGTAAGAGGAAACATGGGATTTTCTAAAGCATTTGAAGGGTCAAGATAACCAGCTATTTATAATTCACATATTTAGAAATGAGGCCCACCAGAAGATGAGTTTTCTAAATGCTGCTTCCAGATACTGTATCTGAGTTTGAAGTGTGCAAGTGAGCTGACCTCACATGGCATCTTCCTCCCTACCCCCACCCAGCTCTTGTCAGCTCCTCTGAGCCTCCTGGGAAGGCCTGAGCCCTTGCAGCTGGCACTGCTAGGCTTCCATCAGTAGGGATCCAACTGAGATCAAAAGGCAAGATAGTGCTGCTTTTGACAAGAGCTGACAAGCAACAAGTCACTTCCCCAGGTCCCCAATTTAAAGATTCCCAGGAATGCAAACATCTTAAGGCCACCTGGTCCAATCCTTTGCTTTGTTAGAGGTAGCTGAGTGGTGGCCTACCTTCTGCTTGCATACTTCCATTCCTAGGGAGCTTACCACCTCCCTTCTGGGCTGTCTCTTCCATCTCAGGCAATCTCTGAGCCTTGGGGTCACCATCCTGCACACAGTACAATTTCTTACCTTTCAGGGATTTCATGGCAGGCCAGGTCTCTTCTCCACCCAAACAGCTCCAGGTTCTTCCACGATAAGGTTCTCAGGGTCCGACCTGCCCAGGCCACTCCCTCTTGCCCTGTCTCTGCCCTTCCCAGAGGGGAACAGGGTCTCCACATGTGATCTGAGCACTGTCACCCCTCCACCAGAGTGCCCTCACCTCTCAATGTCGTCAGGCCTTTCTAGGCCTGAGATGTGACTTGGGGACTCAGGTGGGACAGGGGTCTCCTTCTGGTCCAGCCTGGTGTACTGGCCACATTGGGAAGCTGCACTTAGCAGTTGGCAGGTGCCAGGGTGGGGGAACCAGAGTGGTTAACCTTCAGAGCCCACAAGGCACCACTTGGGGGGGGGCCTGAATGGATAGTGAGGTTCACACTTCTAAGCAGAGGCAACTCACAAACAGCACATGTATACACACTCATGCCTGGGCACACTGAGGGCATTCCAAAAGACAGCAGCCTGAAGGCCAAACCAGGGCAATAAGAGCATCCCCTGTCTAGAAGAGATGGTACAGTAAGTGGTGCCCAGACACCACCCTCAAGACCCATTCTGCCCCACCGCCTGCCACAGCCCTGCCCATTGGTCTCCCATTTCTATGGACATACTTCGAATGATGAAAGGTTTGCTCCTATTCTTCAAAGGAAGGCTCTCCATCTCTGCTCCTGAGAAAGTTCCTCCTTCTGTCAAGCTGAAGCACTTGTCCAGAAGCTAACACCTACGGACACTGTCATCAGAACTTCACAGAACATGACTATGACATGGCTGAGTCAGAGATCCGAAGACCATCGCCATGGTTCCCTGCTCCTGCTGCCCCCCTCCCCCAACAAATGCACATATCACCCCAAGTCTCCATGTCCTCTTCAGGTCCAATCTCCCCAATTCCTCCATCCCTTCCCCACAAGCCTTGGTTAGGATGTTTCTCACAGCCTTTCTCCTCAACACTGCCCGTCTGTGGGAGCATGCCTGAGCACAGGCTGTGGCTTAGCAGGCTCCTAACTCAGCAGAAACTCATAATTCAGTTCCATGTTCAGAAGGGGGGTGGGGCAGAGGCAAGGTCGTGGGTTTGGGGTCTGTCACTGACTTTGGGTCTGCCTTTGGCTATGTCACCTCACCTCTCCCAGCCTCAGTGTCACCTCTCACAGGTGATTTGACACACCTATGCACCCCAGCCACTGTGCAATCTGCTTGTGAGCGAGGTGCCTGAAGGTGGTCTGCTTGTCACCACCACCTGGGAAGGGCTAAAGACCAGTTTGGAAGGTGCAAAAAGTGACGGAAAGTCAGGGGTGCCTGGGTGTGGCCTGGACTCAGGGTCCCCTAGGTAACCTGCCTCCTCTGTCTGCAGCAAAGCTCAGGGCCAGGTGACTGGGGGTATCTCCAACTGGTCAAGGTGATGGAGGGCACTCTGGGCCTCTGCCCTGCCGCTCACTGGAAAGCACTTTAACCGCATTTATCACCTCCGAGGCCCAGCACCAGGCTAACCCCATCCGCAGAAGGGGAACCTCAAACCAGAATCCCCTAAGCTGCTTAGCTGCCTGGGAAAACGTTGAAAGTAAATAGGAAATAGGGAAAAGTGTGGCAAATGCTGTTTAACGAGGTTTTCGGTTCCTGTCAGTTCAAGACCCCCAAAAGATGAGAGTCCTCGTCATTGAACAACAAAAATGAAACCCTAGTCCCCTACCTTCTCTACTCTTCCCCTACCCCACCTCCCTGCCCCCAGATCTTCTTGGGGTTGTCTAAGGCTTAAACGCGGCATCCCCGAGGCTCAACTAGGGCAGCCTCCTTTCAGGAATCCACGGAAATGCAGCCAGAGTGGATACGGGGTGGGGCCGAGTTTTTGAATCGTTTAAAATATGTTAAGGGTACTGAGGTGAAGATCCTACCACGAGGCCGACCCTTTCAGTAGGGGTCTAAGAGCCTTTGTAATTCAGATCCTCACAGGTAGGGAGTCTTTAATAGCAGGCTCCCAGGCCCTCCCAGGGGCCCTGCCCTACCCAGCTCACCCCCACCTGATCTGGTTCCAGGCCTGGAACCTCCCCTCTTCCCTCCCTCTCTGCTCTTCGGTGGGAATTGCATTTCAGCTGGAATTTTTTTCCCCCCAACGGAGGAAAATGGTCTTAGAGGTGGTCAGGGTCTCCGGCTATTACAAGTTATTGTAAGTGCACAGCTGGGCAGAACCTTCGGGGACCGCTAGCCCAGCCTCCTCCTGAAGCAGGGGACCCTACGGGAGTCAGTGGCCCACAGGAGTCACGCCGGGCGCACCGTTAATAGCTCAGCCCCACCGTGGCGCGCCGGCTACTGGCGAGGTGGCGGAGGGTGGGGTGGACGGCCGGCGGCCCCGAGAGGCAGGGGCTCCGGGCTCGGGAAGGCCGCGCAGGAGGCCCGCGGGGAACCGGGCGCGTGGGGCACCGGGCAGTTGGGGCCGGCCCGCGCTGAGCTCTTCCGCCGCGAGGCCACGCGCAGGTCTGGCCGCCTGGGCCTCCCGGGGCCGCGCGGCGCGGGCGTATGCGCGTCCCCGGCCGGCGCAGCCGGGGTCTCACCTTCCCCGGGCGGCCCCGGCCCCTGCGGCGGGAGCGAGCGCGTGGGCCGCGACAGCGGAGGCGGGAAGCGGGGCAGCAACCGGAGGGTGGCCGGCAGCTGCCTCCTCGCCCGCCGCCTCGTGGGGACGCGGCCCTGGCCGCCACGAGCCAGTGGGGCCGGGCCTGCGGGGGAGACAGACCTGGCACGAAGGGCCCCTGCCCTCCGGTTCCCGCGAGCGCGCTCGACGCCAGGGCGGGGGCGGGACGCGGCGAGTCTGCCGCGCCGCGGGGTAGCGGTCAGCGAGGCGCCCGCGGCTGCTCCCGCCTCCTCGCCCCCACCGACGTCGCGACGCGCGGAAGTGGGCCCTTCGTCGCCGGGCCCTAGTGGTGCCGCGGCTGGCTCTGACTCACTGAGCAGCTAATGGGCCAGGACCCCCTCTTCGGGGAAAGGTACGAGCTGTTTCTCTCCACCTGGGCCGAGGGAATTCCTGCGGTGGGGAGGGGGGAGCTGAAGACTGCCACTCTAAAATAACACTGGAGTTGCTAGTTTTTGAAATGCTCCCCATTTACTCCTTCTGGGCCTCACTTTCCCTTCACGAAAAGGGAGGACAGGAGCTGGTCCCTGGGGTCCCTTAGGGCATCAACGTGCTTAGGATTGCCGGTGAGACTTCCCAAAGGAATGCTTTTCCTATCTTCACTCGCTCCCTGGCTCCGCCCCCAAACTCAAACCCGATAGACGGTCCTTTGCTGCACCAGCCCCAAGTTAGGAGGACTTTAGAAACAGACTGTGGATGATGAAAGAAGCTGACTCTGAGGTGGATGGCCCTTGTACTGACCACACTTGTCCCCACCCCCCTCAACCACAGTCTGTTGTCAGCAGCTGGAGGGCTCTTGCTAAGTCAGACCCTGCTCCTCCTCTGCTCAGGACCCTCCGACCATTGCCTTGTCTCCTCAGTCTTTTCAGTGTCCCTCAGGAGCTTGCACAAGCCACCTCTCAACACACACACACAATTCTCTCCTCACCCTGCCCCCACCACACTCAGGAATAGCTGCCCCAGGACCTTGGCACTTGCTCTTTCCTCTGCCTGGGATGCTCTTCCCCCATAAATCTGCACAGCTCTCGCCCTCACTTGTTAGGTCTTTGCTCCAATGCCACCTTGCTGATTGCTGGGCTCCCCACCAGACAGTGGCCACATGAGGACAGAAACCTCTGTTCTCTGCAGTTTCCCTGGTATGTGTTGCAGAGCAGCCACTCCATTCAAATTTGTTAACCTATGAATGCATTTTCAAGTGACCTTGATGCTCTAGGTAAGCCCCAGGGCAAAAGGACTTCCTTACATTCTTAAGACAAAGTCCCCCTCAAGCAACGTGCAATGTAGAGAGTAGACACACCAAAAGCTATAAATGGAGTCCAGGATGAAATAAATGCAAGCAAAGGAGAGCAAGTAAAGGCTAAGAGGAAGGCTTTATTCTGATTGTGAGTGCAGCCGAGTCTGGCAGGGCTTTCTGAGTAAGGGGGTCACTTCGAGCTGGGCACCGAGGGATAGTGAGGTTTCCATGTGCAGAAAAGGAGCAGATTACCCCAGGCTGTGGGGAAAGGAGAACCCGTTAACTGAGGTGTGGAAATGTGTGGTGATCTGGTGGGAGGACGCAAAAGCTAGAGTGGTCAGGGAGGGCTGCACTAAGAGGGTGTCCCCCGCAGACGTTCTCACCTACAGGTTCCCACATGCTCTAGGCAATGGGGAGCCACTGCAGGATTTGGAGCACATAGTGATCCAATCAAAGTTCTGAGAAAGCTCTCCCTGTTGCTGAGGAGGGAGGGGCCAGAGGGGGCCAGAGGCAGAGGGCTGGTGTGGGCTTGGGTTTGGGATCTGGACAGTGAGGGTGGGGAAAGGTAGCTGGATTTGTGCCCCACCCACCTCCCATCCAACCTCCAACCAACAGCAAGTGTGATCTTTTTTCAAACTGTAAATCTAACCTTCTTATCAGCCCACCAGTAGCCTTTCCTCCCACTGCAGTGAGGACAACCCCCCCACCCTAACACACACACACACACACACACACACACACACACACACACACAGACACGTTTCTGCAGCCTCTACTCCCTTGCCTCCCCTTAACCATTAATGCCAGTTCCCTCCCAGGGCCCTCCCCACCCTGCTACCAGGAGTGCAAAGGTATACCTGCTGTTCGGTTGCTGGGACCCAGTCCCCCTTCCGGGACCCGGGAAAATCCTACCCACCCTAGAGACCTCAGCCCAGTTACTCCCCAAGGAGGCTCCTGAGGTCCCCCAGCCCATACTTTCCTTTCTCCCTCTGGTCTGCTTTGTAGCACTTTTCCCAGCCCTCACTTGGCCACTGTTTGGGTGATTACTTGTTAAAGGTCTGTCTCTACTGGGCTTCTGCTCAGCTAGCGCCCGGGCCTGGGACCCAGGAAACACTTGGAAATGCTAGACGGAGGAATGAATTCCCAGGGAACTGAAGGCCTGCCTGTGTTACTGGATGCTCAGTGCAGGGAGCACACTGTGTCTCTGGCTGGGGGAGAGGCTGATGAGAGAACTCGAGGACAAATGCCAACTCCAGAGAGGACTTTGTTCAGCCAAGCAGGGGAGTCCCTCTGTATCTATGTCTGAGGGCACTCCCCTTTGGGTGCCTGGTGCCACGGGGCTGCACTGGGGAACTGGAGGGAGGGTGGGTCAGTTTTCAGCACTAACTGGGACTTAGGTTTGCAAAGGGAGCCCCATAGTCCAGTTAGCACCATATAACTTTTAGGTCGCATGTGTGGGGGAAGAGCCAGAGCCACTCTGCCAGCTCTGGAGCGTGTGCTCTGCCACTTTCCACTGTGTGACTCGAGCAGACAACCTCAGCTCTCTAGCTTCATTTTGCCATTTGCAAAATGAGACCAGCAAGAGTGGATGCTATGAAACACGTAGTGCAGTGCCCGACATGAAATGAGTGCCTGAGAAGGGCTCACTGTTGGAATGGTTACTTTGGACTTCACTCTTAATTCTTCAGATAATGCAGAAGAGCAGCAGTTGGAGAACAATGCCAACATCTTCCCTAGCAAATTGCCTGTCTCCGGGCTATCTGTGACCTGAGCTGTCGGATCAAGGTAAGCTGGACTCATGCATTTGAATGCCCGTACCTACACCCACACTAGCACCACCTTAATAAACCTTCATAACCGAAACACATGGTAGGGTCCCGGTCCTGTGTACCTGATCCTGGAGGGGGAGGTATTGGGCAAATGGCTTCGCGTTTCCAAATCCAAACCAACAGACGTACCAAAACAAAACAAAACAAAACAAAACAAAAACACCTAAAGAACTAGCAGGGCACCTTGGAAAACCCCTGGACAAATCCCAGAACCTCACTTGTCCTCAGTTTCCCCTTCTGTATACTCAGGGAGTGGCAGTAGTATCTAACTACACTTGGGCTGCTGAAGCATAAGCTCCCCAGGGCAGCGATTCCCCTTTCCATGGTCCCCATCTGCCTGGAAGCAAGCACAAGCCTGAACACTGGCTGAGTGAATAGATGACAGTGCTCTGCTTCTAAATCTCGCAGTGAAGTGGAAAAGGTATGTTTGTCTTCGTAAACAGGTCTCCTTTGGTGATCTTTTCAGATTTTTCTGGACAGCTTTTTAAATATGATGTGACTCTCAGATCAGCCAGACCAGCCTGCCTTGAGATATTTCAAGTAAAAGCCTTTTTTTTTCCTTCCCTACATGATTTATCTAGATTATCATCTCAACTTTCCGCTTACCCTGGGATATGTTTGTACCTGGCCTGCACGATTCACTGGTTGTCTGTTGGTTGTCGAAGAAAAGGACAATCAGATAAAACGATAAGGATGAAGGACTGTAAACATAAGCTACAAATGGGCCCAAGTCAGATCAGAGAACATGATGATAATGATAGTGATGATAATAATGATGCTACTTTGCATTTTGTTCCTTAACAGTTTACAAGGTGCTTGCATGATCTGCTATTTCACCTGTGCCCCACAAATGTCCTGTGACATATTAGGGCATATTTTGGAAATACTGAAACCCAGAAAAAGCAAGTGTTTTGTCCAAAGGGCACCAGGCCATCAGAGGTAAAAATGGGGCTAGAATCAACACCTCCTGCTTCCCAGTGTCTTTTAGAGCCTTCACTGCCTGGTTGTTATCAGTGGGCAAAGCATCCACAGAGTACATTTCCTGTGTCAGTGACCATCCAGGATTCTTCTGGGTACCTACAGCCACACAGAGAAGGCCAGCAAGGGTCAAAGGGGCTGTGGGCAATTGCTGAAGTCATCAGATGAGTGACCTTCCAGGGCCTTGCCCCAGTGTGTCCCAAACCAAGCTCCCCAACCTTGGCCCCTCTCCCAAATGCATCCCCAGAGAGTGGTACTGCCACTGCCCTCCCCCCATCATCCTGCCTGGCTCCCCTCTCTTCATAATCTCACACATCCATGCTGTCTTCAAATCCTGTCAATTAGATCTCATAAATATCTTTGAAATCCAGATGTTTCTCCCCACCTCTCACTACTGAGCCATGATCCCTTCTCCCCTGGATGGTCCTCTTGTATCATCTGCTCTTCATGCCAGCAACCTGAAAAATCCTTTACAAATGTACATTTCCACCTTGTCACTGCTCCATTTGAAATCCTTTTGTGACGCCAGGATCTTCAGATGAAACCACAGAAAGACCCTTCAAGATCTAGTTCTAGCCAAGTTCATGCCACCAACAAGCACCACCCCTGAACACCCGGCCCCGGTGTCATACGTGGGAGTCCTGTGATCCACCTCAGCGTGGTCACACTATTTCTAAGAGTCAGAATGCCCTGAGTGTTCCAGTTGGGTCTGCACCTGCCTTGCTCTTTTCACAAGACCTGGAACGCTCTCAGGGTCAGAACTGCCTCCAACAACAGCTCTCTAGAGGGCCCGCTGCCTGGCAAAGGGTTTGGTCCCCACTCAGATCTGGGAGTCAAATTTGAATGGGATTGAAGTGGCTTGACAGTGTTGAGAGATGAGGATCCAGCGATGTTTGGTAATAAGAGCAGCAACCTAAAAGCTATGAGAAAAAAACAAGGGTGAGGAGAGAGAAAGACTCGCAGTGGCCTTGCTGCTGCTGCCGCTGCCACTGCCGCTGCTGCTGCTGCTGCTGCTGCAGTGGCCTCTGGGAAATGTCTCCTGCTAGCTTCCTGCCTTTAATCTAAGAGCTGGATGATGATAATGATGATGATAAGCCAGAGATCACACAGAAAACCAGCTTCTGGAACACTTGATTGGGGGATCTAGAGAGAAGAGAGTATCAAATTCTGCATCACCCTCTCTCCTAGATCTTGCTCCACAATGTGGCTCGTGATTATGTGATGAGCTCAGCATATGTTGCTAGCTAATTTAAATATTTATGATGAATTTCCAAGTCACCTTTTAGCATGCCAGTATTGACATTATATAAATCATAGAACTTTACAGGTGAAAGGGCCATTAGCATCTCATGTGAATTTTGCCTTTTCTAGGTGGGGAACCAAATAGTTCCAGAGATGGCCAGGAGCTGGCTTAAGGTCACTCGGGTGTTAGTGGCACAGCTGGGCCTGGAACCAGCCCTCCTCTCCCAGCAAAGTAGGGACTGGAAAGCTTCCTATGGTTTGCAAATGGAAGTGGGTCATGTTTTTACTGCACCAAAGGAATAAGAGGCACATAATTATCTGGAAAAGAAAATGGATGTAAATGGTGAGACAGTTTAAGGCTGAGAAAAGTGCATATGAACTATCCCTTACTCCCTAGTGGAGACACCATTGCTGTTGTCCTGAGTGGATGACTTGATCCTTGGAATATACTGCACTGTTCCCTCTCCAAAGCATTGGGCATGGGGAAAGAGACTCCTTAGGCCAAGCCATGATCAGTACCCCACCAACTGAAGTTCCCATTCAGGAACTCCAGATTGTACAGCAGCCTCAAAGAATGAGATTTTGAGCAGGACAGAATGTAGATCAATCCTGGCAAGGATGCATAAGGATGCATCCTGGTGGAGATATTCCGTAGTCAGGTTACATTCTGGTGAGCACGCAATCTTGTTGTCATGTTGTTTTGACAGCCTTGAATACAAAATTGCGCTGAAGGTGTGTGGTGGGTTCAGAGGTCAAGAGCATGGGCTTTGGAGTCAAGAGTACTTAGGTTCAAGTCTCAACTCTGTCCCTTCCTAGCTGAGTGCCATTGGGCTGATTGCTGAACCTCTCCATACCTCAGTTTCCTCATTGGTAAAATGGGTCTCATAATACCCATCTTACAGGGCAGTTGTGAGGATTGTGGGGTATAAAATATAAAGCACACCTAGGCTGGGTCCAGGTACATAGAAAGCATTCGATAAATGTGATTGTCCTGGAAAGGCGGAATTATGAGTGATCTTTCATTCTATTTCTTAATACTTTTTGACACTAATCAGAAATTACTTTTGGGGCACCTAGGTGGCTCAGTCAGTTAAGCATCCGACTTTGGCTCAGGTCATGATCTCATGGTTCGTGGGTTCGAGCCCCACATCAGGCTCTGTGCTTCCTGCTTCAGATCCTCTGTCCTCCCCCATCCCTCCCCAACTCACACTCTCTTTCTCAAAAAAAGAAATTACTTATATGACTAGAATATAAGGAGGGGGACTATCCTTGCAACAAAATATTTTTCAAAAATATCCTGGAGGATACTGCTGTGAGGCTTTGCAGGTGTTCTCCCTGTTGTCAGCGGGCAGACAGCCTGCCAGACACAGGGCAAAGGGAAGAGCCTTAGCTGGGAGAGACAGGTTCCAGGACTGTGGTCCCAATTTGTGCCCTTTATATTGCCTGGCATCTTTGTATGGCACATTGTTTCTTCTGGCAGCAAGGCCAACCAAAACAAAACCACCTCATAATTCCCATTAGACTTTTCTAGAAGTACAAGCATCACAAGTCGATGGGGTTCTCACATCTACTCTTTCATCATGAAGAATGAAGTTTGGTTCCCTATTCCCGAGTTGAATGAAAATAGTATTGCTGTACTTTTAGGTTCTTTAAGCTGTGGGAATACAAGGAAAGCTACTGAGATGGGAACTGGCCAGGGGATATTCCTAGAACCTTACTGTTCGGGGGCGCCTGGGTGACTCAGTTGGTCAAGTGTCCAACTCTTGGCTTCAGCTCAGGTCATGATCTCATGGTTCATGGGTTCAAGCCCCACGTCAGGCTCTGTGCTGACAGCTCAGAGCCTGCTTGGAATTCTCTTTCTCCCTCTCTCTCTGCCCTTCCCCGGCTTGTATTCTGTCTCTCTCTCTCTCTCTCTCTCAAAATAAATAAACTTAAAAAATATATATTAAAAAGTAGAATCTTGGGGTGCCTGGGTGGCTCAGTTGGTAGGCGTCCGACTTCAGCTCAGGTCATGATCTCATGGTTTGTGGGTTTGAACCCTGCATCGGGCTCTGTGCTGACAGCTCAGAGCCTGGATCCTGCTTCGATTCTGTGTATCCCCCTCTCTCTCTGCCCTTCTCCCGCTCATACTCTGTCTCTCTCTCTCAAAAATAAACATTAAAAAAATTTTTTAAATAGAATCTTATTGTTCAAAAGGCCTGTGGTAGGCTATAAAACGGTCCCCCAATAACTGTCTACATCCTATTCATCAGAACCTCTCGATGTTAACTTATACAGCAAAAAAAAAAAAAAAAAGTCTATGCTGATGTAGATGTAAGAAAGTTTAGGACATCAAGATGGGGAGATGATCCTACATTATCTGGATTGGCCCTAATGCAACTACATATATCCTGATAAGAAAGAGTCAGATGAAGGGTAGACACACAGAAAGTAAGGCAATGTGAAGACAGAGCAGATAGAGATTTAAAGATGCAGGTTTTGAAGATTGGGGTAACTCAGCCACAAGCCAAGGAACATCAGCAGCCACCAGAGGCTGGAAGAGACAAGGAGTGAACTCTCCCTTAGAGCACCTTGATTTCAGGCTAGTGATACTGATTTGGGTCTTCTTGCCTTCAGACCCAGGACAAAATAAATTTTTGTTGGTGGTAATTTGTTTTGACAGCCACAGGAAACCAGTACAGGGCCCTTAGAGTTCATCTGGTCCAATGACTTCCATACATTTTCAGCAGCAAAATCATATGCCACATATCAAGACAACAGATGAAAGTGGAGGGGCAATGGTTGAAAAGGGGGGTGGAGCAGGATTCTCATCTGCTAAGTCTCCTCCTATCTCCATGGTGGCTACTGAAGCACCTCCTAGAACCTTCCACCAACGGAGTGTGAAAATCCACATCTAGTTCCAACCACCTCACTGTACAGATGGGTGGGTTGAGGCTCTGGGAATCTGAGTGGTTGGCTGAAGGCCTCTTTTGGTGGGAGGCAAAGAATATTTGTAAGGAGGAAACAAGGCAGGCTATTTCTACCTGCTCTCTCATCTTCTCTTTCCTGGTCGAAGTAAATCCCTGTCTCCCAAGCAAAAGATTAAGAATACATTGGAGCCTCTAGATGAATTTTGTTTTTAGCACCAGTTTCTGTTCTGAACAAGGAATGTTGATGGTGTCAAGTGCGGCAAAGCTCTGATGAAATATTTGTTCATGAAAAGCACAGACCTTGAGCAGGCTCTTAAAGCATCTTCTGAGATGAAAAACCACTGCTTGATTCCTCACCTGTGTTTGGAAATTTTGTCTCCCAGGTATGCCTGTAACAGTATGAGTGAGGAGGTGGACAGGAATGAGTAGCAAAATCAAGCATCTGTTGGTGTACCTGAAAATATGAATCCTTCAGTGGATCAAGAGAGCCTCAACAAGAAGACAGCTGAGCGCCACAATCAGAGTTTTCCTGTTGTTGTTAGATTCAAAAATACTGAAGGTCAGTTCTGCTAAAAGGCCTTTCTGGGGAATGAAGAAAAGGTTACAATAAAATATGACTCCCCTTTTCCCTCTGGCCTTGGTACTAATAGACAAAACATTAAAAGTCAGGTTTTCTTTCCTCCCAAGCATAGCCAAGAAGGATGGCATTTTCAAGGGGAACTTTACAGTGAACTAGGGGAAATCCAAAGGGAAAGAAGCAAACAAGATCCAACCCTCTTCCCCAGGGGCCAAAATGGCTGACTATTATCCAAACTGATTCACAGTTTGCGATGACTTCTATGACTGTTTCCAGGGCCGCTGGTCTCATTCTATTTTGCACTCCTGCTACTTGATCAAGTGGCATTAGGAGTATCTGGGAAAAGGGAGGCAGGGTGTGTTCCAAGAATGAAAAAACCATGAGAGGTCTGAATCAACACCAATAGATGAGCCAACAATGTCAGCTGCCTGCTCAGGACTGCTGGGAGGGAGCACTCAGCACAGCAGATGGAAAACAACTGTCAGGCAACAGCAAATGGCATTCGTGTGGCTTTCTTTGTTCCTTGGTGTTGCTAAGGAGGGTGTCCTCCCTACACTCTGGAGGCCACATGGTTCCTCCCTTCTCAAAGGGAAGGGAAGGATGAAGCTCACTGGCTGCCACCAGCCACTGCTACAAATGATGGGGCAGTGCATCCTTATCTTAAATGCACTGAGGCACTTCCAGAGTGGGGCAGCCTTCACTGGAAATAACCTGTCTGGGACTTGTTCTTCTCCTTTGTTTGTTTTGGCCTTCAGGTAATGACATTCCTCAATTCTTGGCATCACCATCATTGGTGTGTGAGATTCCTCTCTGGCTGGATCAATCCATCCATCCATCCAGTCCTTATAATACCCACTTTCTGCTCCAGTTCCTCTTCCCTCAGAGTGTGTGCTCTGGCAAAAGGGTAGGGTAGTGTGTGTGTCCGTGTGTATGTGCGTGTGCATGTGTGTGTTTCAATAAACACAAGTAATATTGTCCTGGAGAACTCGTTCCATTTCTTCCTGAGTGCTTTACCACTCTGCCCTATGTGCATAACTTCTCCTTGCTGCTGTGTCTTCCTGAGTTGGTTGCTTGTAACCACATGGTTACTTCTTCTTTCCCCTAGTGGTGGATACCTGGTTGCCTCCAATGCTCTGGTAGCAAAAGCAGTACACGATGAACTCCTTGTGCGGGTCCCTAGAGCAGGCTGAATAATGGCCCCCAACGATATCAGGTTCTATTCCCTGGACCCCTGTGCAAGTTACCTTATATGGAAAGTGGGTCTTTGCAGATGTGATTAAGGTAAGGATCTTGAGATGAAGAGACTATCTTGAATTTTTTGGGTGGGCCTGAAATGTAATCATATGTTGAAGGAATTTCCTGGGGCTGCCATAACAAAGTATGAACAAACTGAGTGGCTTAAGACAAGAAAAATTTACTTCTTCATGGTTCTGGAAGCCGGAGATCCAAAACCAAGCTGTCAGCGGGGCACGCTCTCTCCAAACGTTCTTGGAGAGAATCCTTCCTCCCCTCTTCCAGCTTCTGATGGCTCCAGACTTGGCTTGTGGCCAAGCCATCTCTCGGTCCTCACGTGGCCTTCCCTGAGCTTCTCTGTATCCTTTCCTCTTTTTATAAGGACATCAGTCATTGGATCAAGGGTCTCTCCTACTCCAGTAGGGCCTCATCTTAACTAATTACATCTGTAAAGACCCTATTTCCTAATAAGATCACTTTATGAGGTTCTTGGGGGCATATGAATTTGGGGGATATGATATTTAACCAGGACACATGTATTCTTATACAAGGGAGGCAAGGGAGATATCACACACAGAGGAGAAGGCAGTGTGAAGGCACAACGGAAAGAGATGTGAAGATGCTGGCTTCGAAGATAGAAGTGAACATCTGCAGCCATCAGAAGCTGGAAGAGGTGGGCAAGGACCTTCTCTTAGAGCCTTTGCATGGAGTGGGCCCTGCTGACAACTGGATTTCAGCCCAGTGACACTAATCTTGAACTTCTGCCCCCAGAACTGTGAGATAACAAATTTCTGCTGTTTTAAGTCACCCAGTTTATGACACTTTGTTACAGCAGCCACAAGAAACTAATAGTCCCTTTGTGGGCCCACAGGAGAATTTGTCAGGGGTCGTACCCAGAAGACGGATTGCTGGGTCAGTGTGGACGTGTACACTTGATCCGGCCAC
Source organism: Cryptoprocta ferox (assembly GCA_028646485.1). Taxonomy (NCBI): domain Eukaryota; kingdom Metazoa; phylum Chordata; class Mammalia; order Carnivora; family Eupleridae; genus Cryptoprocta; species Cryptoprocta ferox. Next base: position 3,622,378 of record CM053579.1, read on the forward strand.
ATGCTGCCAGGTGGCTTTGCAAAGCAGCTGCATCCATCTAGCTGGATTCCCACCAGTAGCACACAATGGTTTCCCTTTCTCTTTATCCTAGCCAGCACTTGGCATCATTTAGCTGCTTTTTGCCAATCTGACATGTGTGTATCCTATCTCATTGTTTTAATTTGCATTTCTCTGATTACTAACGAATCTGAGCATCTCTTCGCATACTTACTTGCTAGCCTTTTGGGTTTCTCCTTCTGGGAATTGCCTATTCATATGCTTTTCTCATTTTCCTGTTGGGTCTTTTTCTTGTTGGTTTGCAGAATTTTCTTGTATATTTTATCCATTAATCCCTTGTTGGCTTTAAACAGCAAATATCTTCTCCCCATCTGTCGTCTGTTAACTATCTGTGGTGTCCTTCATGGAAGAAAATTCTTAATCTTGCTGTAATCAAATCTATCTAAAGCAAGGCTGTCAACAGAGGGGTGGACTGATCAGGAACTATTGTGCAAACAGAGTAAGTGCATGTGTGCATGCGCGCATGTGTGCTTGCAGGTATATATATACGTGCAACATAGGCTACACATGAGCATGCATCTCTGACCGAATGTCAACCCCCAGAGATTGTACATTGGCCACCATTTGGGGTGAACTGTTCCCCTGCTTCCTCCACTAATACGAATGGTCCGGCACAGTGGTTCTCAGACTTCAGGGTACACTAGAATCACCCCATGGCTTGTTAAAACCAGATTCTTTGGCCTCACCCCAGAGTTTATGAGTCAATGAGTCTGGAGTGGGGCCTGAAGATTTGTATTTCTTTTTTTTTTTTTTTTTAGTTTATTTATTTATTTTGGGGAGCCTGGTTGAGCATCCAGTTCTTGGTTTCAGCATAGGTCATAATCCCACAGTTCATGGGTTCGAGCCCCATATACACCCTGCTGAGAGCATGGAGCCTGGTTGGGATTCTCACTCTTCCCCTTTCTCTGTCCAATTCTCGCTTGTGCATGAACCATGAGATCAGGATCCGAGCTGAAACCAAGAGTCACATGCTCAACTGACTAAGTCACCCAGGTGTTCCTTGAAGATTTGTATTTCGATAAGCTCCCAGGTGTTGCTGCTGCTGGCCCAGGGACCACCCTTGGAAAGCCACTCTACAGGGAAAGTCAGTGTGGGTTCAGAGGCCACTCCACCTTGCACATAGCCAACCAGTAGTAGGAAGTCTGGAGAGGATGGGACAGCAGCTTATAATCAGCTTTAGTGCCAGTGCTCAGAGGAACCCTACAGGCCACCCAGGCCAAAGGATTTCACAATGGAGGCAAATGAGACCCAAAAGGGTCAGTGATTTGACCACAGTCACACTGCAAGCCACGTCCTGACTGCCTTCTCAGCGCTCTTAATTTTGCGGCCATCATGTAGCGTTTCCCACCCCCACCCCCACCATCACAGCTGGTCCAGCACAAAGAAGCCAAGAAGTACCTGAAAAACATCCATGGGAGACCCAGCAGCCCTGCCATCATGCATTCTTTCCTTTCTCTGGCACTTAGGAGCAGTATTGGGACACCAGGTGTATTTAGGAAGGGATCATGGGGGTGATAGACCAGGAGGTATATACAGGGCCCCAGCAGGAAGTTCCATCCCTGCTCACCTCTCCCATCCCACAGCTGCCACCAGGCCTCCTGAAGCCTGGACAGGTGCTCCTCCCTGCCTCCACCTCCCCACCACTCTCTGTCCACCCACCCCCCGCCTTCTAAGGAAGGCAGGGAGACTCAGCCTCAGCCTCCTCTTCCACCTGGCAGTGGAGAGAGGTGGCATATTCCCTGGGCTGGCAGCAAATAATGGAAGGAGCAGGGAAGGCTGAAGGCAGGTAAAACCACCCCAGCTCAGCTAGGAGGGGGTGGGGAGGACTCAAGTGAAAGTGCATGGGTGGAGGGGCGAGAGAGAAGGAAAAGGAGCTAGAAGAAGGAGGGGAGAGAGAAGGTGGGGGAGAAGAATAGAAGAGGAGGAGGAGAGAGGAGGAGAGGCAGAGAAAGGAGGTGAGGGTGAAGGGAACTGCACCAGAGAGTAAAGGGCAGGAGGCTGCTTATCCCAGTGAGACTCCCCCTGGATATCTGCTGGGAGGCACCTGGTGGAGGGGGCTGGGCACGGGTGTCCCAGCCACCAACAGGCAGTAGGAGGCTGGCTGGGCAGCAGCCAGCAGTGGGTAGTGGGGAGTAGGTGAGAAAGGCTTTGGAAAGGGTGATGTGCTTTCTGGAAAAGCAGCAGCATGCAGCACAGCAGGATGGTCCTGACACCGCGGCCACCTCCCACTTTGCCCCCACAACTCCTCCCTATCCTTACCCTGCTGCACTTTGCATTCTTCGGCTTACATTCAGTTCTGGAAGTCCAGCCTCCCCAGGTTCCTGTAAAAGGTCAGCCTGGCTGTGGAGAGTGGCCGGGCATTCAGAGACCCCAGGGACTTGGGATGTCCCCACCATGCCTGTCCAATCTGCCACCACTCGCTAGGCCTACCGGGTGCCTGCCTGCTCCAGGTCCTGCTGAGTGACGTCAGGTATGGGCCCTGCCAGCTGGGCTCAGGACCAGATGCTCAGCCACAGTAAAGGGCAGCTGCAGGACTTTACCCTTATCATGTGGCCTTACAGCAAGTTGGGTTGGGGGGGGGTCAGGCCAAGGAAAAGGGAGCAGGAGGACCCAGAGTGACCCTTAAACCACTTGGCCTGCCTGCCTCTTGTCTCCTGGTCCCCCTGGCTGTCTGTGGCCCCAACGGCTGCCACCACCACCTGCCCCTGAGTCTTGCCAGCCATCCCAGAAACCTCACAGGATCTCATGCAAATGGACTCCTGGGAACCTGTGAGGAATTTTTCTCCCTCTCCTTTTCTCTCTCTCTCTCTCTCTCTCTCTCTCTCTGTTTCTCAGTCTCTGTCTCTGTCTCTCTGTCTGCCTGTCTCTCTCTCTCTCTGTCTTTTCATTCACCCAAACACATTTATTGAGTCCCCACCATTTGCCAGGCACTAGGGCTTTCTACCCCCAGAGATAGGCACCTGTCATTCCAGTGGTGGGGATGGTTCCAGCTCTGCCCCACGTTTCACCAGTTTCCCCAAATCCTGTCTTCTCCGGCTCCCCTAGTGCCCTTGGGCCAGATTTCCCGGTGGCTGGGTCTGGACAGTCTCTCTCTTTCAACAAACTGTCAGGCCAGCGGGGCCTCTGGGCTTTCAGCACATGCTCCAAACCCCCAGCAATAACAGAGGGCACCGTTAGCATGGTGGCCAGCTCAAGTTATGTCATGCAAGCCCTGCAGCCCTGACGAACCCCATCCTCCACCCCTATCCCTACCTGCTGCACCACAGTGACCATCCTGTGTCGGGCCAGCCATCTAAATCTACACACACGGTCCACTTCCTCACCTCCTAGCATACCTTAAACCCCTGCCCCAGTCCTGGCCCTGGAATAGTTCGCTAACTAGCCCTCCCCAGCCAGTAGGTTGCCAGGTCATTGCACACCCATGGCGTTCCTCTTCCCTTCCTAGCTGCTCCTCCTGGTCTCGTTCAGATTCCTCCTCCCTAACCTGCCCCTAAAGTCAACATCCAGATAACAGGTGTGGATGAGGGTGTGGAGAAAAATCGGACCCCTCATTCACTGCTGGTGGGAATGAAAACTGGGGCTGCCGATACAGAAGTGCTGATGCATAGGGGCACATGTACCCCAATGTTCATAATGGCACTTTCAACAATAGCCAAATCATGGAAAGAGCCGAAATGTCCATCAACTGATGAATGGATCAAGAAGATGTGGTTTATCTATATACAATGGAATACTCCATGGCCATGAGAAAGAATGAAATCTGGCCATTTGTAGCAACGTGGATGGACCTCGAGGGTGTCATGCTAAGCGAAATAAGTCAGGCGGAGAAGGACAGATACCATATGTTTTCACTCATAGGTCTAACAGGAGAAACCTAACAGAGGACCATGGGGGAGGGGAAGGGGGGGAATAGTTAGGGAGAGGGAGGGAGGCAAATCATGAGAGACTCTTGAATACTGAAAACAAACTGAGGGCTGAAGGGGGAGGGGGAAAGGGGAAGGGGAGTGATGTTCATGGAGGAGGGCACTTGTGGGGAAGAGCACTGGGTGTTATATGGAAACCAACTTGACAAAAAACTATAAAAATAAATAAAATAAAATAATGAAAAAAAAAACAAGAAAACTGGGGCTGCCACCGTGGAAGACGGCTTCCTCAGCCAGGCACATGCACCTCCCACACGACCCAGCAATTCCACTCCCAGGTGTCGACCCAAGAGAACTGGAAACAGGGACTCAGAGATTGTCCACTGAAACAGGCAGCATTATTCACAATGGCCAAAAGGTGGAAACAACTCAGATGTCTATTCAACTGATGAATGAGAAACAAAATGTGGTCTCTCCATACAATGCAAGTTTTTTCAGACATACAAACGACCGAGTAGTGACATGTGCTACAGCATGGATGAACCTTGAAACCAGGATGCTGAGTGAGAGACATCAGACACAAAAGAACACATACTGTATGATTCCACTCAGGAATGTCCGCAACAGGCAAGTCCATAGAGACAGAAACCTGATTAGCGTTTGCCAGGGGCTTGGGGTATGGGGGGAATGGGAGTGACTGCTTAATGGTTACAAGGTTTCCTTTTGGCAAGATCAAAAAGTTCTAGAATTTCATGGAGGTGATGGTTCCACAACACTGTGAATATATTAAATGTCCCTGAATTCTATGCTTTAAAATGGCCAATTTTATGTTTTGTGTATTTTGCCATGCACACAAACACACACGTCACCATCCATCCCTTTTTGTCCTCGGCCCTTTCCTTACTCACACTCTTACTCAGCCTTCACAATTCAGCTCAGTTATTGGATCCTTGTACTGCTCCGCAACCTTGCCTCCCACCCCCACCACACTGAAGCTCTTTCCCCTCTGCTCCCCCAGGATCCTCTGTTCCCAGTGCCCGGACTAAGTGTGGAATACGGTAGGTGCATATTTGACCAACCAATGAATGAACCAATGAATCCACTGCCACCCCCTCATGTTTACATGGGGAAACTGGGGTCCAGTGAGGGGAAGTGGTTTACCCAAAGTTCCAGGACTGGTCAGGTGTGTTTTATGTCCTAGCACGCCCTTCCTTCCCACTTCTCAGCATCTTTTCTGTCCTGCCTGTCTTCACCCTCTATTTTTCATACCTGGATGCCCCCCGGGGCTTGAACCAAATGGTCCCTGGGGTCTTTCACAGCCCTGAGGCTGTGGAGCTGGCACTTCCTCCTTCCTCCTCTCCCCACTTGCTTAGAGAAAACACACAAAGAATACATGCAGGACCCAAAGGCAACTGATGAATGGCCCCTGGTACCAAGATGGTCAAGCCACTCCTAAGCCAGTATGAACAGGTGGGCCGGGAAGCCTGAGAGTGTCTGCTTCTTCCCTGGCTCCTAAGGACTCTGTTGCCTCTCTCAGTGGAATGCTTTGACATTTATTTGTGTAACATTAGACACCCCAGTCTCACAGAGTCATTGCACTACTGCCAGAAGCAGTCAGGGTGGGACAGGGATTACAAATCTGACTCTATCACTGCAGAAAGCAAAGTCTAGAGAGGGTGATTGACTTACTGCAAGGAGCCCAGCTAGCCTAGTACTCTTGACCTTGAACTCATGTGTCTCTACTCCCTATAGACCACAACTGACTGTAACAGCTTCTGCCCCCAATACAGGGAGAAGTAAATAATTAAGTCCAGAACAAACCCTTGCTCGAGAGCCCAGAATCCATATGGAAGCCACTGGAGTTAGAGGTAAGAGTTCAAATTGCAGTTCATTCAAGCATCTTTTTGAACACTTCCTGTGAACCAGACCCTAGATTAGGGACGTGAGGGGCTTGGGAGACTAAATAATGCCACTCAAGATATTCAGGTCCTAATCCCTGAAACCTGTGAATGTTACTTTATGTAGCAAATGGGATCTTGCAGTGGTGATTAAGTTAAGGATCTTGAGGTGGAGAGATTGGCCTAGATCATCCAGTTGGGCTCTACATGCAGTCACATGAACTCATAGAGATATTTTATGATGACACACACACACAGAAGATTTGGCCACGTGAAGATGGAGGCAGAGTTTGGAGTGATGTGACCACAAGCCAAGGAATGCTGGAAGCCACCAGAAGCTGGGTGGATTCTCTGCAAGTAAGGAATTCCTCCAGAGAGAGAATGGCTCTGCAACAAACACATGGATTTTAGCTCCGTGAAACCCACTGTGGACTCTGGCCTCCAGAACTGTGAGAGAACAAGTATCTGTCATTTTAAGCCACTAAGTTTGTAGTAATTTGTTATGGGGGCTATAAGAGCAAGGCTGAGGCTCTGCCCTTGGGAGTGCCCAGGGTTAAGCTGATGAATTCTGCAACAAGGAGATGAGTGCCTCTCCCACAATCCTGCGACCAGAGGGATTCTGGGAGGTCACCGTATGCTTTGCACACATAATAAACCCAAAGCTTACCATTTCCCCTTGCTGGATCCCAGGTTGAGATCTGGATTTCTATAGCAGCTTCCTGGTCCTCCCCTCACACCTCCTAGCTCCCACTCAGATTTCAAGATCACAACTGAATATAAAGGTTGCAGAGGTTTCATGGATTACCTTTCCCAGGCGTATTTGCCTGTTAATAGCTCCTACATTCTCAAAGAATTTAGCGTAATGGTTGGAATCCAAGTCCCTGAGATCATCTGTCATCATCAGCCCAGCTGAGGCAGGTGGTAGTCAAGGACGATGAGGTAAGGAACTCACCTTCCCCTTTAGTCCTCCCTAGATTGTTCAATCTTGTTCCAGATGGAGAGAGGAAATCCAGATCCGGACTGAATTCGCCTGGTGTTCCCACCATCCCCCCCCCCAACCAGGCAGATACCTCTTTCATCCCTGGAGCTCACTGCCAAAGTTTCTGTACATGTCTCCCATAGGGATAGTGTCTGCGGGTTGTTCAAGTCACCCCAAGGAAAGGTCAGCCGCCCTGTGGAAGTGACACTGAGACAATGAGATGCATATACTCCATCATTGTTCCCTCTTCGGCATTGCCTACCAGGAAACTCAGAAGTGAACTTTATGTTCAATGACAATAACTATCTTGCCATGGTGGCTTTGATGTGCGTGTATCTTTATTAGTATCTGCTTTAATTCCTTTTGGGAAGTAGTGGGATATAAATCTGAGACTGTAATCAGAGATTGGCCTGCCTCATGGAGATTGGAACCCAGAGCCCCTGTGTGGATTTCAGCCCAGAAGACCCCCTACTGGGGGGCCAGGGGCCAGGTTTGGGCTCCTGTTGGGCCAGCACGTCCACTGCTGGAACCTGGGCACCCTTTGCCTCCCTCCCTGAACTATTGCTGGTGTGCCCCAGGGGCCATTCCCTTTAGGTCCACTTCTGCCTGCCTGTTTGGGGCTGGGGCAAGGGAAGGAGGGAGTCTCGGCCAGAGGCCAGACAGCTTGTGTGCGATGCAGGAAGAAGTGGGGCCTTGGGCTGTGTGCCAGCCCCTTGCCTGGGAAAAGGAACATGCTGAGGCAGGGCCCAAAGCTACCACAGCCAAGGGCTTCTGTGAACAGTCTCAGGGCTCCCTATGCAGCCCAGTGGCCATGGCAAGGGCTGCTGGTAGAATCATAATGGGAATAATGGTTCAATTTCCTGTTTCTTACCCCTTACCAAGCAGTTTGCAGGTATCGTTTCTTTGCTGGTTTCCATTATTATTCCCATTTTACAGAGGAGGGACCTGAGGCACGGAGAAGTTACAGAACTTCTCCAAGGTCTTACAACTAGGCAGGGGGAGGAAGCTGCTTGTTCCCTGTTGAATGCACCAACCAGAAAACTGACAGGTGTGGGGTGGGTGAGTGGCTCAGTTGGTTGAGCATGTGACTAAGGCTCAGGTTGTGATCTCACCATTCGTGAGTTTAAGCCCCATGTCAGGCTCTGTGCCGACAGCTTGGAGCCTGGAGCCTGCTTCAGATTCTGTGTCTCCCTCTCTCTCTGTCCATCCCCAACTTTCTCCCTCTCTCTCTCAAAAATAAATAAACATTTAAAAAATTTAGAACACTGACAGGTGTGTGGGCTGACTGACTACCTTTCTCCCACCAAGACATCACTAACTTGGGCTGATTGGAGTGGTGGGAGTGAAACATCCTCAGTCACCTGAGGCCACCTGCACAGGGGTTCCCTAGAAGTCAGTCCTCTAGACTCTGTATGTCCCCTTCCTTGAGGTCAAAGGACAGGCACCAACCCCCCAAGAGCCCTTGCTGGTCTTGGAAGGCCTTGATATCCCCTCTGCTGAGGGACATCTGGAAGCTGGGCAGATGGGAAAGGTTCCGGGCCACAGTGGCTGAGGGGGATAGAAAGGCCAGCAGCCGAACACCTGGTGAAAGTGAGGTGTGGAAACAGGGAAAAGGAAGGAACATGAGATTTCCTCTGTTTTGGAGATTTGGCCTTTTCACCAGCCTGGACAGCAACTAAACATGCAGTAGAGTGCAGCCTAGGGGTTAAGAATATGGGCTCTGGGCCCAAAGGGACCTGGGCTCAAATCCCAGCTCCATTCCTCCCTAGCAGTATGACCTTGGGCAAAGCACTTTGGCTCTCTAAGTTTGCTTCCTCAGCCGTAAGCCTGGAGTCCTCCTGGCTTCTGCTACAAGAGGACTGCAGTGAAAATTCCAGATGTGAAAGGCTTAGGGCAGTGCCTGCCCTGTCATAGGTGCTGTGTTAGGGTTAGCAGCCATCACTGTTTGGTTCTAACCTACATTGCTGCAGTTGCTGAGTGATGGCCCCTAAAGATGTCCCACGTCCTAATCCCCAGGGCTGGTGAATATGTTACCTTACAAGGAAAAAGGAACTTTGCTGATGTGATTAAAATAAGTATCTTGAAATGAGGAGATTGTCTTTGATTCTCCAGGTGGGCCCAGTCTAATCACAAATGTCCTACCCAGGGAAGGAGGAGACAGGAGGGTCAAAGAGAAGCTGTAACGACACAGAGGTCCGGTGTGACACGAACATGACCCAACTCGCGCAGGTGGTCTCTAGACACTAGGAAAGGTAAGGCATGGATTCTCCTGAGAGCCTCCAGAAGGAACATGGCTCTGCTGACACCTTGATTCTAGCCCAGTGAGACCCTTGTCAGCCTTCCAACATCCATAACTAGAAGGTAATATATGTTTAAAGCCACTATATTTGTGGCGATTTGATCCAGTAGCACTAGAAAACTAATATAGCTGCTTTTCTAGATACATGTGAGCCTTTCCTGGCTGAACCCATTGCTTCCCAAAGCCAGATATGCTCCTTCCCCTCCCCTTACAGACTTCTATCCCAGGGCCTGCCACACTGGTGCAATGTGGAGACCCAGCAGGGGTTAGTGCTATCGGGTTGCCCTGGGCAGAGGAGGGGCCTCCTCCTTAAGGTATCCACACAGCACCTTCATCCCATCAGCTTTTGGGCCACACTGCCATTCTCTGCTTGTATGTCTTTCTACTAGACTGTGAGCTCGGCCGGGACAGGGGCTGTGTCTTCTTGTTCAAGGGTGTATGTATTGATATCTGGCTTCTTGATGGGTGCTCAGTCAATATTTAAGAGTACCTGATGGACTGACTGGCTGACTGACTGACTGAATGAATGAATGAAAGTGCTTCCCTGCTGCTTGAGAGACACATGTGCCTAGCCCCTGTATCTCCTGTCACCCTGCAAGGAGGTTGACAGGCTTGGTCAAAGAAATTTGTATTTTTGAAAAACTCTCCAGGTGTTTAAAAAAAATAAAAAGAACTCCTGTTCCCCTTTCAACCTAGGAACCAACCTTCCCTTCTCATGTCTGTGTGGAAACCACATTCTCCACCCAGACCTCTGGACCCGCTGGCTTCCTCAGCTCACAAGGACACCCTGGTGGGACCCAAGGACGGCCACAAGTGGGAGTGCCCGGACCGATAGCTGGACTAGGTGAGCAGGAGGGTGTATGGGTGCATGTGGTGTGAGAGAACATGTGTGAGGCCTTTCATGCTGGTGTGAGCACACGTGTGTGAGGGAGTACGTATGGGAATGACAGAGTATATGGGAGTGCATGTGCTTGCGTGAGAGTATGTGAGCGTGACAGCGTGGCTGTGTGAGGGTATGTAAGTGAGAGTGTGTGCAAGCATGTGTGACTGTGAGAGAATGTGAGTGTGACCTGTGTGAGTGTGAGCATGTGGTAGGTATGAGAGGGTATATGTGTGTGTGAGCCTGTGGATACGTGAGGGCACACATGTGAGCGTGTGTGTGTGTGTGTGTGTGTGAGGGCATATGTATGTGAGTGGGGAGCACGTGTGTATGTGTGTCCGTGAGTGTGTGCATAGGAGGACATGTGTGAGAGTATATGAGTGTGTACCCGAGAGCATGTGTGTGGACATGTGTGAGTGTGTATAGGGGGTGGCAGTGTGGAGGGGTATGTAAGAGGGAGTGTGCGTGAGTGTGATGGAGGGTGCAAGAGAGGTGAATGCATCCTGGGGAGACAGCCCCATGCAAAGTGTGCCAGTATGACAGTGTGCGCCCCCGGGCCCCGAGCCCCCGAGCCTGCACGCCCTGCCTGGCCTCGCGCAGGCCAGGGCACATGAGGTCAGCAGTCAGAGCTGCAGCTTCAACTTGGATTCCCACAGCCCTTGCCCTGGGTGTCTCACAGGGGGCCAGCCAGGAAATGTGAGTTGAGCTGAATTGATGATAATTACACGAGTGCCTTCAGTATGTGTAGGGTTTGCCCTGTCTGTCAGGCCCTTTCCCTACTACTCTCCTAAAGCCCAGGATCACCCTGAGCTCCGTGCCTGCAGATCAATGAATCGACGACCCCAAGCTGGCTAAGTGGGATATGATATGGCTTTCAAAGTCAGCAACAAATAATCACTGACTGCTGACAATCTATAAGGCACACACTTGTGTAGAAGCCAGATTCATCCAACAGGACCTAAGGTGGCTCAGAGCTTACAGGGAGTCACATTGCAAGGCTGGCCTGTGAGCTCTGTTGCTGTGGGCCTGTTGCCCGGGAGGGAAGGCCTATAGCACCTGCTTGCTACAGGACAAGCTTGGGTGCTTGTGATGAGTGATCACAACAGTTCCTCGCAGGTGGCAACAAGAGAACCATGTTCTCTTGTCTCTCTTGAGCCTCCACTCAGGGTCCAGCCACTGAGGAATTAGAGGAGGGCTCTAGGCCTTAGGGAAAGGAATGGGTGGGAAGACTAGACCAAGGTGCCGAGGAGTACCGGCCTGTCACAGATTGCCACCTGTGCTTCTGGGTGACATAGCCACCCTCATTGTTGTCCATGTACACTGTTATGTCACTTCTGAACTTGGCCTCATTCCCTTGTCATTGCCTAGACAGGGGTTAGGCTGGAGCAGAGTCATCAATAATTGATTTCAGGCCACTTTAGGGCGCCCCCTATAGGAAAACTGGGACATGCAAACTAGGATTTTCCACCTAACAGGGTATCAAGCCCATCTGGCTCTGGCCAGCAGCTTTCCCAGGGTCACTTCTGCGGTGGACGTAAAGGGACTATTTCCTCCCCAACAAAGAGTCAGGAGATCAGAGCGCCTTAAAGCTAAGGTGTTGAGCACCACTGGAGCAATTTGATTTGAATGGCTAGAATTGGTGCAAACGCATGGTGTTATTTATATAGATATAGATGCAGATGTGTGTGCCTGCGCATGTGATTATACCCATATTTATTTCCTAGCTCTGTCCACTGAGAGGGCCTAGAAGCAATGACATCCGGTAGCAATGAGCACACCTACCCCCAGTTCTTGGTTTCTAACTAATTGTGTACCCTTGACAAAACAGGTTCCTTGGAGAAATAAATGGTTGATTCCCTGGGTGCAGTGAAGTTGCCAAATGAGCCAGGAATGTCTTGTACTGCCAAGAAGGTAAGTATGGGCTCAAAGAATGATAGGACATGTTTAAAAGATCCAGAAGCCAGTTTGAAGGCGCTCCCACTGACCAAGTCTGGGACAATAGAAGCACCAAAGTAAAGCATGTAGTAATGAATGATGCCTGTTGAATAAAATAGGAATGCATGATCCAATGTGATATAAACAAACAAAAAGTGTGAGAGGAAGGGAAAAAATGAATGTAGAAGGAGTGATGGAATTAGAAAATCATCATCTGGCAACCATCATCATCATCATAACTGATTCAAGCAAGAATTCTGAATGGATGCCAAAAGTTATAGGTGAAAGTTGAATGAGGAACAGACATTTATATAATTTCAAAGTATCTCCCCCCAAATACTATAATTACTTATAAATTAACAAATATAAAATCCTTGCAAATTCACCTTAGAGTGGAAAATGCCAGCAAACAACACCTTAATCAAGTGACCAAAGTTAATGTTACCAGGACTAGGATGAATCAATATCATATACCACCTAATATGATTTCCTGAGAACTCACCACTCCTTGGGTGTTCCTGAGGGAACATTGACCAAATCCAAATGAGGACAATCTACAAAGTAACTGGCCTGTGCTCTTCAAAAGTATCAAGGTAATATAAACCAAGGAAAGGCTGAGAAACTGTTACAGATTGAAGGAGACCCTTTAAAGACACATGACAATTGGGGCGCCTGGGTGGCTCAGTCGGTTAAGCCTCTGACTTCAGCTCAGGTCATGATCTCATGTTCATGGCTTTGAGCCCTGCGTCAGGCTCTGTGCTGACAGCTCAGAGCCTGGGACCTGCTTCGGAGTCTGTGTCTCCCTGTCTTTCTGCCCCTCCCCCTCTCATGCTCTGTCTCTCTCTGCCTCAAAAATAAATAAAACATTAAAAAAATAAAGAGACACGACAACTAAATGCAACATGTGATCTAGGATTGGATCTTGGACCAGAATGGGAACTGGGAAAAAGAAAGATATTTTGTTAGCAGTTGTTATTGTTGGTGGCAAAGACGATTTTTAATTGTATGTTTGTTGTTTTTGCATTCATTATTTGGACAAGCATAGAAATTTGAATGAGGTCTATGGATTAGGTAGTAGTATTGCATGGCAATTTTCTCATTCTGCTGTGTGTACTATGGTTGTATAGCAGAGTGTCCTGGTATTTAGAAAATATACACTGAAGCATTTAGGGGTAATGGAGCATCATGTCAATAACTTACTTTCCAACAGTGTGGAAAAAATGACTGTGTGTGTGTGTGTGTGTGCGCGCACGTGCGCGCACACATGCATGGGTTCACACAAGGCCTGGTCCCTTTAGAGCATTCTCAAGTGGCCTACTTGGGTGACATCCAGAGGGGCTGCTCAAATGAGGCCTTGTGGGGTGGACAGATAATCTCCCAAAGATGTCCATGTCCTAATTCCAGAACATTTAGATGTCTTACCTTCCATGGCAAAAGCAATTTAGCAGATATCATTAAGCTAAGGATCTTAAGATGGGAAAATTATCCTGGATTATCTGGGGGAGCACAACATAATCACAGGATCCTTATAACAGGGGGAGCCAGGAGGGTCAGCCTCCAAGAAGGAAATGTGACCATTGAAGCAGAAGTGGGGGTGATGCAACCACAAGACAAGGAATGTAGGGGTCTCTAGAAGCTAGAAAAGACAAGCTCCCAGAAGGGATGCAGCCCTGCCCACAACTTGACTTAGTCCAGTGAGACCTGTTTCAGACTTCTGAGCTCCAGAAATGTAAGACAATAAACATGTGTTGTCTTAAGCCACTAAATTGTAGCAATTGGTTACAGCAGCCATAAGAGATGTACATACCTCATTTCCTCCACTGTGGAGAATGTAGGGTTCTACACAGCCTCAACTTTCTTTCTCACATCCATATCCCTTGTGAGGCCTCCTCACTAGGGGACACCTTGTGAGTGTCCCCTAGTAGGCACTCAGGAAATGTTTGTTTGAATTCACTCAGCCAGGGGAGGCAGTGACGGCCAAAGAGGCATGGCCAATGTGTGAGGCCCCTCTGAAGGAATCAGGGTTCCTATGGATGCTTACACTCTGCTCTGTTTGCACAAGATTGGTCATACCTCCAGCTGCAGGGATGGTAAGTGTGCCTGTGGAGGTAAGGTCATTTTAATGCCTGGGAAAGGAGTCCCAGATCCAAGTACTCCACCCAGGAAGCATCAGGTGCCACGGGGCACAGGCAACAGGCTCTACACGATCAGAGTCCCAGAGCTCCTCACTCACGGACCTTTGCCATGCCCTCCTGCCAGGGCTCAGGTACACAGTGCCAGAGCTGGAAAGCCCTCCAAGGCAGTCAAGTCCCCTCAGTCCCAACTCCATTGCTTGCCAGGAGGGAAAACCAGGCCCAGAGAGGGGAAAGGCTCACCCAAGGTCTCCCAACAGCTCAGTGGCAGAGCTGGGTCAAGAACCCAGGTGGTTGGTCCCCAAGTAACCAAGCTTTCATTCTCCAGAGCTGGGAAGGGGAAGGAAAGGGACACTGCGCCTCCAGATGTGTCAGAATATGGAGGCAATGCAGAGTTTAATGTCCCCAAATGACTGTGATGATGGTTGCGCATCTCTACAGATTTCCTAAAAATCACTGAATCGTACACCTACAATTTACAGTATCTACATTAAATCTCCATAAATCTGTAAATAACCTAAGGCATTATAACATCTCGTCGGAAAACCCATAAAGAAACCTACGTTTTTGCCAGTGTATGCTAGTGGAAGTGAAGGCCTCCATTAATATTGTTGCTCACTGAGGTGTGGGTTTAAAAATGTGGGGCCCATCAGGACCTCACTTGGGCAGACACTATATTGGGACAGCACAAGCGATCATTCATCTACAGCTACCCCTTCTCTGCCCTCAAGGAGCTCCCAGCAGGGAGGGAGATAAGGTGCAAAGAGAAGTACTGGGTACCAGGGACTCGAGAGAGGGGAGACGAACCCGAAAGAGATCCCAGCCCCCAACCAAGTATGGTGAGTGCCAGCACTATAATGGCTATGCTGTTGGACCCCCCCCCCGCCCCCCACCTGGA
>CM053579.1:3637418-3701976 GCA_028646485.1 Cryptoprocta ferox
CATTTGGCCAGCCATCTGCAATCGCAATGAGGTGCCTAGCCCAACGGTAGCAACAACAGGCCCAAGAAGGGTGCTGATGCAGGCCAGGCACAGACGGCCCTATGGCACGTGTTCTCCTGGGGTTTCTTGGAAATTTAAAGAGATAAGTCAGCTGACGAAGGGCCGCCCAATAATCGGCCTTCGTAAAAAATGAATAACAGCTTTATTGACGTATAGGTCACATACCATACAATTTACCCACTTAAGGTGTACAGTGATTTTTAATCTATTCAGAGGTATGTGCAACCATCCGCATCATCAATTTTAGAACATTGCTGTCACCCCCAAAAAGCAACCTTTGGCTATTGTCCCTCTGCCCCTCCACCATGCCCGCCCCTCGTGACCACTGCTTTCTGTCTCTATTATTTCCCCAGCCTGGACTTTCATATAAATGGAGTATGTGGACTTTAGTGGTCAGCTTTTCAAAAATGAAATTGCCCAAGTACTAAAGAGCAGAATTTGGGGGAAGAGGGTGTGTCCTCGGTATTGACAGGAGGGTGGCTGGAAAAAAAGAGAGAGAGCCCAACTCTGTCAGTGAAGATGCATTCAAAGGTGGAATGTGAACATTCAAAGGTGGGATGCAAAAGGGATCTCCCAGCTTCACTTGGTCCTCACAGACACCCACCCTTCCTAGGATCTTCACCCTGCACCCCCCACATTGGCTTGCCATGGGACAGCTGTCTCCAAAGGAGAGGACAAGGAGAGCTACGTGTTTCATTCTCAGAAGGAGGCTGGGGGAGCCCTGTTTTGTTTGCACCCCACGAGGAGAGGCGCCCATGCTCACGTGCTCACACATGGCTCACACATGCAGGCAGCCAGCCTGCCAACGAGCAGCCTCTCTACCTACTCACAGAGTCCGGTTCTCAAAGGGGGCCTGCCAGCAAGCTAATTTACTGTCAGCACCCCCCCTCCTCCTTGCTGGAGCAAATTGGCCTTTCTCCAGTTCACGAGAGCACTGTAGAGGACTTTGGCAACCTCCCACAGAGTCGTCACCTGACTCCCTGTGTAATCCATAAAACCTGGCCTTCTCAAGGTTGGAGGCTTACAGGTTGTCTGGCTCAGATCCCTGTGTGTGGTGTGAGCCATGCCAAGGGCTCATCCAGGCTCTGCTTGCACACCTCCAGTGCCCCGCTCCTCACTCCCTCCTGAGGCAGCCCATTGCCTCTTAGTGAAGCCCCATAGAAAATTCTCCCCCACCTCTTTCTATGGCTCCTATCTTTACTGTTCAGGCCTCAGGGAGAAAGTCTAACTGCTTCTCTCCTCAAGAGCCCTGAAGGCATATGAAGACAGATACCAGCCCCACCCCCTTGAGTCTTCCCTTGCCCAAGATGAGCACATCCTGCCCTGCCACAAACATAATTACCACAGCACTGCCTACATTTATTAAGTTATCCCCTGAAACCCTCACATCTACCCTGTGAGGTGGGTATTCTCAGATGCATTTTACCCATGAGGAAACTGAGGCATGGTGGACAGGTTCAGTAAACAATCCAAGGATGCTCAGGTAGAAAAGGAGGAATTCAAGACTTGAATCCACGTCCTTCTGACTCCTGAGCCCATGTTCTTGACCTTTGCACCCACCACATGATCTCAGTACGGCTCTTGCAGTTTATTTTTATTGAGCTAGAATTCACAAACCATGACATTCACCCTTTTGAAGTGGACAATTCAGTAGTTTTTAGTGTATTCACGGGGTTGTGCGACGATCACCACTATGTAATTCCAGAACATTTCATCACACCCAAATGAACTCTCGTACCCATTAAGTAGTCACTTCCCATTTCCCCCTCCCCCAGGTGCTGCTGGCAACCACTAATCTAATTTCTGTCTGTTATGGATTTTTCCATTATGAACATTGCATATAAATAGAATCATAGAATATGTGGCCTTTTGAAACTGGCTGCTTTCACTTACTATGATGTCTTCATGGTCTATGTTATAGCATAAATCAGCACTTTCCCCCTTTTGATGGCTGAATAATATTCCATGGAATGCAAACACCATAATTTGTTTATCCATTCATCTTTTTTAAAAGTAAACTCTACACCCAATTTGGGGCTCAAACTCATGACCCCGAGATCAGAAGTTGTATGCTCCACTGACTGAGCCAGCCATGCACCCCATCCATTCATCTTTTGATGGATATTTAAGTTGTTTTTACCATGTGGCTATTGTAAATAGTACTTCAATGAGCATTTGCACACAACCCATTTGTTTGAATACCTCTTTTCAATTCTCTTAGATACATACCTAGAAGTAGAATTGCTGGGTCATGTTAGTTCTACATTTAAGTTTTTTTAGGAACTGCCATTGCTATTTTCCACCATTGCTGCACCATTTAACATCCCCACCAGTGGGATGTTAGAAAGTAGTCTTTCACTGGACACTGTCCTTTGAACCACAAAAGTTGCACATTTTGATGACTTCCAATGTATCTACTTGGTTTCTGGTAACTTGTGCTTTGGGTGTCATATCTAAGAAACCATTTCCAAATCCAAGGTCATACAGATTGACATCTATGTTTTCTTCTATGATTTTTATACTTTTATTTATTTATTTATTGAGAAAGAGAGAGGGTACAAGTGAGCAAGGGACAGAGAGAGAGAGAGAGAGAGAGAGAAGTGGGGCTCACCCAAAGTGGGGCTTGTGTTTACCCAAAGCAGGGCTAGAGCTCACCCAATCTGGGACTCAAGCTCACAAACTGTGAGATCATGACCTGAGATGAAGTCAGATGCTTAAAGACTGAGCCACCCATGCACCCTCTATTTTTATTTTTTAAAAATAAGACTTAGGTTTATTTACTTAGTTTTTTATTTGAGAGAGAGAGAGAGAGAGAGAGAGAGAGAGAGAGAGAGAGAGAGAGAGAATCTCAAGCAGGCTCCATGCTGAGCATGGAGCCCAAAATGGAGCTCTATCTCATGACTCTGGGACAATGACTTGAGGGGAAATCCAGCCAGACGCTCAACTTAGGGGCCATCCAGGAGCCCCCTAAGATTTTTATACTTTTAGTTATTATATTTACATCTCTGGTTCATTTCGAGTTCCTTTTAATATACGGTAAGATATAGGGGGTTCCAAACTTACTCTTTTGCATGGGAATATCCAGTTTTCCCAACACCATTTGTTGAAAAGAGTATTCCTTCCCCATTGATTTATTGTGGCACAACTATAGAAAATAAATGTGCCATAAATGTGAGAGTTTATTTCTGGACTCTCAGTTCTATTCCATTCTTATGCCAGTACCATTCTATGCCAGTACCATTCTATGTCCATTCTTATGCCAGTACCATGGGTGTGCAATTTTTTATTCAGGGCTATTGAAACAATGTAACAGCAGGGAAGTATCTTCATCAGGATGTATCCTTGCCAGGATGTATCCTTTGAAACAGAAATGTTTTTAGTTTTGATGAAGTCCAACTTATCTATTTTTTTCTTGGGTAGCTTGTGCTTTTGGTGTCATATCCAGGAAACTATTGTCAAGGTCATGACAATTTAGCTCTATGTTTCCTCCTAAGAATTTTATACTTTTATGGTTGTAGCTCTTATATTTAAGTCTTTGATCCATCTGGAGTTAATGGCAAGGATGACTGGTTTGCTTTATATTCTGTCTGGCTCAAGGTCTCATTCGCTAAGGCTGTTGTTTCATTTTGAGTCCTCTGAAGGTAATGCTTAGTCAGTGGTCATTCTGCTACAACCTGATCAAGAGGCTTGGGGTAAAACGCAAGACTCCATCAGCAGCACCAGAAGAGTGTCTCACCCCATCCTCACCCCTTTGGAGAAGGGGCTGAGCACAGGGATTTTTCACTGGCCTCCCAACTTCTAGCTCCATTCGCCTTTCAAATGAAAAGACTTGGGCTCTGGAGGAGAGGTGGTTGGCTGAAGATCACACAGCCAACAGGTTCACAGCTGAATTGCAATTCATGTTTTTTGACTCCAAATCCCATATTCTTTCTATTCTGTCATGATGCCTGCTTGTAATGAAACAAATAAGAATCTGCCAGAGAAGAAGGACAGTGGAAGAGATGGAAAGAAAGTGAGCTCACAGCAGATCACCCAGTGGGTATCTGTTACTGATGATAGGTTGAACACAGGAGAATTTCTGGGTCTTTAGGAAAACTGGAGTAAAGTTTGTTGCAGTGTGGGTAATTCCTAAGAATGACAGCCTTTGCAGAGAAGGTATAAAGGAATTGAGATAATTTCACCTGCTCAAGAGGTGTAAGTAAATTAATCGTGCCTTTCCAGTCTACAGATGTTCTGTTCAGAAGGTATTGTACACTTAACCCAAGAACCAAACAAGCTTCGATCATGTTAGGAGAGGTTGAAATTAGCTCCAAAGAAGGGCTTCTAGGAGTGGAGTTGTTAATTAAGAAGATTCTTTAGTGATGACCTTGAAGGAGCCCATCCAGAGGAACCCCTTCAGATTGCCTTTCGTCGTCTCCTGGGCCAAGGACCCAGTCAGCCTTGAGCCAATGGTTACTAAACACCTAGCATGTGCAAAACAGTGCCCCGGGGACTGAGGGCACCAGTCCCTCCTGTCACAGTTGGTGTAGAGCCTGCGCACAGAGAAGCAGGGGATTTACCTCATGGCATCTCCAATCCAAATGTCATTTCCATCCAAATGGAAGCATCTTCTACAGAACCCCCAGAATGACTAGGCTGCAAAGTCTCCTCCTCCTGTTTCTCACAGTACTCCCCTGAGAGACTCTGCATCCAATACTCTATGTCAAACGAAGCTTAACTGCGGTTGGCCAAATAGTGGTCAGCTCTCCGAGGTGTGTCCATTCCTAAGCCCCAGAACTGGTGACTATCTTACTTTACATGGCAAAAAGGGACTTTGCAGATGTGATTAAGTGAAGGATCTTGGAGTTTGGAACTTATCTGGATTATGGAGGTAGGCCCAATGGAATCATAAGGATTCTTAGGAGAGGGAGGCAGAGGGGTAAGAGTCAGAGAGAGAGACAGATTATAAGATGTTACACTTCTGGATTTGAAGATAGAGGAAGGGGCCATAAGCCAAGGAATGCAAATGGCCTCCAGAAGCTAGAAAAGACAAGGGAACTGATTCTCCCCTGGAGCCTTCAGAAGGAATGCAGTAGTAACGTCATCCTTCATACTATAGAACAGAACAGAGTGGAGGTAAATACCAGTTATCTTAAAGAACTAAGTGCTGATTATTTAGTAAACTTAGATTTCCTTGTAATGCATGGGAACTGAATCCAAGTGATAAGTTTAAAATATGGGTGGGATTGGGGCCCCTGGATGGCTCATTTGGTTAAGCATCTAACTTTGGCTCAGGTCATGATCTCACGGTTCATGAGTTCGAGCCCTGGGTCAGGCTCTGTGCTAACAGCCCGAGCCTGCTTCAGATTCTGTGTCTCCTTCTCTCTCTGCCCTTTCTCTACTTGTGCTCTCTCTCTCTCTCTCTCTCAAAAATAAACATTAAAAGAATAAAAAATAAAATAAAATATGGCTGGGATAAAGCCAAATTAATTAAACAAAACTATGTAATGACATAGTAGTTCAGTGTGAGACCTCCATATAAGCATAGCTGAATGGGGACTCTATACTCTGTGCTTATATTATATACCATGTACAGATAGCATGAATTTGTAGCATGTTTTTATTTTAATTTAACTTTATTTTACTTTATTTTATTTTTGAGAGAGAGAGAGGGCTCAAGTGAGCAAGGGGCAGAGAGAGAGAGAATCCCAGGAGGGGTGGGGGGGGTGGAGAGGGAGAAAGAGAGAGAGAAGCAGGGCTCACCTGAAGCGGAGCTCATGTTCACATGATGTGAGACTTGAACTCATGAACCACGAGATCATAACCTGAGCCAAAGTCAGATGCTTAACAACTGAGCCATCCAGGCACCCCTATAGCATGTTTTTAAACAACTTTATTATGATATAATTCACATACCATATAAGTCACCCATTTAAAGTGTGCAGTTCAATGGGTTCTAGTATACTCACAGTTGTGTAACCACCAGCACAGTTAATTTTAGAACATTTTCATCACTTGTGCCCTTTAACTATCATCCCTCATCCTCACCAGCCCCCCACAACCACTAATCTATCTGGATAGATTTCTGTGTTTTGGGCTTTCATATGAATATAATTGTGTAATATGTATGTGGTCTTTTGTGTCTGCATTCTGTCACTTAGCATGAACGTTCCAAGGTCTATCCATGTTGTAGCAGGTGTCAGTACTTCACTCCTCTCTTTAGCCAAATAATATTCCATTGTATGGATATGCCTCAGTTTGCTTCTCCATTCCTCTATTGATGGGCATTTGGATTGTTTCTACTTTTTGGCTATTGTGAATAATGTGTCTGTAAACATAAGTATATAGGTTTCACTTGATCCAAGTTTGGGGCAGAAGAATACCCACCGTGACTGACAGCCCTTCACAGTTTGGCCTGCGTGAGTGAAGCCAGCCAGAAGGTTGACTATTCTATGACATCTGGAGCTGTATCCATCTCTTCATCTACTGCCAGCCAGAGTGGAAAGTTAATTGAGCCTGTTGGCCAGTGTTGAATATCCAGGTCCTGGAGTTGGCTGCTTCTTATCCTAATGTTCTAGCTAGCTGAAGGGAGAGAAACACAGTTGACACTAAATGGGAGGAACAGTCATCTTTGCCTCAAAGGAGTAAGATACTGCCAAGACTGTTCAGACGGTATTGTGGGTTAAATCGCGTCTCCCTGAAGCATATGTTGAGTTCCGAATCCCTGATACCTATGAATGTGACTTTATTTGGAAATAGGGTCCTTGCAGATGTAATCAAGTTAAGATGAGTTCATACTGGATTAAGGTAGGCCCTAAATCCAATAACTGGTATTCTTGTAAGAAGGCCATGTAAAGATACAGGAACACAGAGACACACAAAAAGAATCCCATGTGAAGACAGAGGTGGAGATTGGAGTGATGCATCTACAAGTTAAGGAACACCAGGGATTGCTAGCAGCCACTGGGAACTAGGAGAGATTCTTTCCTAGAGCCTTCAGAGGGAGCATGGCCCTTGGTGAATGAATAAGCAAACATAGCTCAAATTTTAACACATGTACAGTTGAGAGCACAAAGTAGAAACTCATAAAGGCTAGTTGATTGCTAGACAAACGAAGAGATGCCTGGAGAAAAGCCACTGGATCAGGAGCTCTAATCATTTCTTGGACTAGACACTGCAGAGTAGGTATGTTAAGATAGGGAAAGAATATTCCTTTGACCACATTCTTCCCTGGCAGATGGCACTCTCAGACACCTGCACAGAGTTGGGCAGAACAGGCAAGATTCTGCACACTGGGAAACTGATCTGCCAGGACCAAAGAGGGTGGCCCTCCACCATGCCTCTCGTTATTCCATGGAATGTTTCAGTAAGTTCCACAGCAGCCAGGGTGTTGCACAGAAAGAAAGTCAGGCCCATGTAGACTGTTCTTTGCAAGAACCAAATGGTCACTGAATGCCCTGCTCCTGAGCCCAAACTTGTGTGACTACAGTCCTTTCTCAAAGCATATCACATCAGGGAAGTTGTATTCATTTCTTTGGGCTACTGTAACAAATTGCCACCAACGTGGCTTCAAACAACACACACGTATTCTCTTAAATTTCTGTAAGTCAGAAGTCCAAAATCAGTTTCACTGGGCTGAAACCATGGTTTTGGCTAGCCACCCCCATCGTGGGGCTTTAGATGAGAATCTGTTTGCTTACTTTTTCTGGTATCTTGAGCTACATTTCTTGCGTTCCTTGGCTCATGGGCCCTGCCTCCGTTTTCAAAGCCAGCTGCAGAGCATCTTGCTTCAGTGGTTACATGGCCTCTGTGTGCAAGGACAGAGAAGAAAAGACTTTCTTTTGGAAGGACCAGTGAGGGAAATTGTCCTAAAGGAAGCATCCCTTGGGAACCTGTGTAGAGTGAAGAATATCCATGAGTTCCCCAAGCAGGTCGATACTTGTGTTCACATTCTGGGTTAGTATTAGTTTCCTATGGTTGCTATAACGAATTCTCACCAACCTGGTGGCTTAAAACAACACACCTTTATTCTTTTATAGTTCTGGGGGCCAGAAGTTCAGAATGGGTCTCAGGTGACCTAAAATCAAGGTGCCGTTGGCAGGGTCCCTTCTGGAAGCTCTAGGAAAGGATCTGTTTCCTTGCCTTTTCCAGCTTCTAGAGGCTGCCTGACTTGCTTGGTTCATTCAATACTTATCCTTTTGTGCCTGGCTTCTTTCACTTAGCATGTTGTTTTTAAGGTTCCACCACATTGCAGCAGGTGTCAGTACTTCATTCCTTTTTTATGGCTGAATACTATTCCATTGTCTGTATGTACCACATTTTGTTTATCTGTTCTTCAGTTGATGGACATTGGAGTTTTTTCCACATTGGCTATTATGAATAATGCTGCTACGATTATTCATGAACAAGTCTTTGTGCAAACACATGTTTTCATTTCTATGGGCAGATCCCTAGGAATCGAACTGCTGGGTGATATGGGAGCTCTAGGTTTATCACCATGCACCTTGTGATAGAATCCAGCACTTCAACTCTGCATCTCTATGTTGATGGAGAGTATACACAGCCCGGACAACAGAAAACTAAAGGCAATCAACAGGACCTCCTTTCTGAGCTCATGATTACCCTTTCTTCCCTTCCCCAAACTGTTACTGGAGCTGTTATTGTGTCACAAAATTGACTACTTTGAGTTTCAGCTCCCATTATGGGCTATGAAGCAGCCCCTTCCCTAAAGCAGATTGCAGCTGTGTGTGTGTGAGGGTGGATGTTGATCAACTGGTTGATTTGGAGTTGACTTTGGCTGTGTATTATCCCTTAGATCATTACTTTAGACTAGAAAACCTTTGCCTTCAGAAGTGTTGGGCAGAAATCTAAAAACAATCATGGGATGAGCACTGGGTGTTGTATATAAGTGATGAATCATGGGAATCTACCCCCAAAACCAAGAGTGCACTGTATATACACTGTATGTTAGCCAACTTGACAATAAATTATATTAGAAAAAATAAAACAATAATGAAAGCACTGCCCCATGGAGTCCCTATATGGTGAGAACATGTCCGCACTTAATGCAGGAGGAACTATTTCATTATTGACTGTTCCTCTTCCTAAATCCATTCAAGTGAATCTCTTTGAAGACATACCACCTACAGGTCAGGGTACTTCAGCATCAGTTGAACTCTTTCCAAGTACAACCTGTGACGATTTCCTCATTTTTACAATATTTACCCTTTGAAACCGGCCTTGAGCGCATGCATTTAAAGTGGGGAGTGGGATTTAGAGAATGTCAGGCAAGTTAAATGGTTCGAGTTGGTTCGTTCTGTTCTATGCCCTTGAATAGCACTGGATTCGTGGCCTGCAGATAGAACTTTGGACAGGATGGGCTCATCGTGGGGCATAGCAGAATGAGACTAAGCCCACTTTCCATGCTTTCCCTCTGATTAGCTGGGCAAGTCAAACTCAAAATAAGCACAAATCCTCTGATAAGGACAATATTGTTTGCACTTCCAAATAGGAAATCGTGCTAAGAGAAGCAACATCACTTGTAAATTACAACCATTAACTTACTAACATTTAAATCAGCTACTATCACCCCTTCAAATGCTGGGTCCTACTGGAGTGTCAAAGTGTCCTGTTGGGTAAGTAGTTGGTCCTTCCTGTGGTTTATCTATAACTGAAGACCTCACTGCTGGTTAGAAACCATTCTGCTTGATTTGAACTTGTCAGAAGAACCTCATGCAAATGAAAGGTCTCCTTTGAGCTGAGAGAAAAAGGTGGCATGATTGATCCGCAGGAGGCCACTGAGAGCAGCCACAGCCCAGGAAGCCACAACATCAGCAAGTCCACATGAAGGTAGGAGGCCTGGTTTACATTGCTGATGCCTTGCTTTGTGACCTTCGACAAGTCACTCCCGTCTCCGGGCCTCAGTCTCTCCATCTGTAAACAAGGGGCTGCCACAGCAGATAACACTGAAGGTAGGAGCCTTCAGCTTGGAAAGCCTCCCACATACCTTTCAATGTCCATCCAAGTGAAGAACTCTGTAAGGGCATCGATCACATTTAAATGCCAGGATTTCATTTTCAAGAGATAAAGGGGCACACTGAGAAATGAACTTCAGACTTGTGTTCTCTGGAAAGGATGGGCTGTGCACCAATTCCTCAGCTAGACCCTGCCCTTGATGCAGATAGAATCCTTGGAATTGTTTCAATGTGCTTCTCCCATTTACTCATTCATGCTGTTTCTAAAGACAAGACAACAACTAAGAGCTCCTAACAGAAGCTCACAGCCCCACTCTCTCCCCCGGGGTCACAGGGCAAGGGTAGAAGGTGGGCAGAAAAATATGCATTATGTTCAGGTTGGCCACAGGCAGGGTGTGGCAGAGTCTCAAAGGTGTGTCTCAAATTTGGGCTTAGACTAAACAAACAACTTGCCAAACCTTCTCTTTGCGTTGCTCTAGCAATTCTGGAAACCAGCCTTTCACAATTGCCCTGGGAGCAATTGCGGGAGGTGAGTGAGTCATATGGTCTCCAGGTTGGAAGGGACATCAAAGGGGCACTACAGAACCAGGCCTAAGCATCCGCAAGAGGCCGGCCAGCTCTTCCATCTTGAGGTTGTTCTGCCCCTTAGACAGTTCCAGAATCCATCACCCCATAGCTTGTTTCCTTTATCCTTATTTCCACAAGTTGAGGCAACACAAAACAGATCGGTATCCCTCCATTGCCCTTCTTTTAACCCCTTAAAGCCATCTTTTACTCTTGTCTAAACACTGCCCAAGATTGTTCCTTTTATGAAAATTCTGAGTTCCTGCTGACATCCTGATCGCTCGTTCCTGGAACAAGACCAGCTTGTTACCATGTCTCAGAGAGGTTCCTGGTAGCCAGAACAAGGCATGTGCCTGGCCAGGCACTATGGCTGACCAGAAGACAGTGGGACTCTTACCTCCCTCCTTCTAGATCTGAACAAAGTCCTTAGAGAGGGTAGAGGGAAAATGATGACAAAATATTTCTGTTCTGATTTGGGAAGTATCTATAACCCAGATGTTTCTCTTATTGTACCTCATTTCTTTCCCACCTGCTTAGCCAAAATAATAGCTAAAACAAAAAAAGTAAAAAGCTACTATTGTTCAGAGCTTGCTGTGTGCCAGGAACTGTTTTGTGCACTT
Source organism: Cryptoprocta ferox (assembly GCA_028646485.1). Lineage (NCBI taxonomy): Eukaryota > Metazoa > Chordata > Mammalia > Carnivora > Eupleridae > Cryptoprocta > Cryptoprocta ferox. The sequence continues at coordinate 3,648,616 of CM053579.1, forward strand.
TCCCTGTATGTTAAAGTTTTTACCCTCTATTTTATATATTCTGACACTGAGGTCCAGAGAGGCAAGGTGACTTGACCAGGGTCACACAGTAAATGCTAGTAAATGGCAGAGCCCATTTGGGGAGCCAGAGCTGGCTGGCTCCAGAGGCAACACTCTCTGACTTTACCTCCTCAGCTGAACGCTGTCCTCTATACCCTGAATGAGCCCATGCCTTTAGTCTCCTACTAGCAATAAGCAACACCAGGCCCCAGTATGGGCTTCCCTGTGCCTCTGCTCCATGATTCAAGGTCCATCATGGACAGAGGCAGAAGTCTGGCCATGGCATTAAGAAAGCTGAAGGCCAGCAATGTTCTCCCTGACTCTCTTGGCCCTCCACAGTGACTCCCCTGCTGGGTAGGCTTGGTCCACTGGCCCCAATTTTTAAGGCTGCGGCTGGGTGGATGGCAGCCAGTTCCTTTGAATGAAGGAAAAAGATCCCCTTCCCACTGACTGATCTGGGATCTGGGAGCCTTCTTCCAGGACTCCCCAGGACTGCAACTTCTAGGGGTTTAGGACCCCTCAAATCCCTCTCCTGGAGTGCCAACGAGAAACCAATTATCCATTTCCTGACCATAAAACCTGCAGCATACAGGCACACAGTTGTCTACATGACAGGCAGTCAGGTGCAAGGGTTTGCAAGCCAATCTGCCGGGGTTCAAATCCTGGTGCTGCCACGTATGGGCTGAGTGACGTTGGGCAAGCTACTTTACTCTGTCTCAGATTCTTTAGCCTTATGATGGATATAAGCATAGTGGCTGTCTTCCTTAGCTTGGACTGCTAAAGCAAAATACCACAGACTGGGTGGCTTAAACAACAAGACATTTATTTCTCACGGTTCTGGAGGCTGGAAGGTCCAAGATCAAGGTGCCAGCAGAGTTCAGTTTCCGGTGAGAGTTGTCTTCCTGGGTTGCAGACAGCTGGTTTATTGCTGTGCTCTCACATGGAGAAGAGAGAAAGAAAGAGAACTCTGGTGTCTCTTCTTATAAGAGCATTAATCCAATCATGGGGGCTCTACCTTCACGAGCTCATCTAAACCTAATTACCTCAAAAAAGCCCCACCTCCTAATATCAGCACATCGGGGGTTAGGACTTCAATATGTGAATTTCACATGGACACAAACATTCTATCACTGTATCTCATAGGGTTGTGATGAGAATCGTGGACTTAATGCCTTCAAAATGTTGGGGCACGTGGGTGGCTCAGTCAGTTAAGTTTCTGACTCTTGATTTCAGCTCAGGTCAGTCTCCTGGTTCATGAGATCAAGCCCCAAATCAGGCTCTGCACTGACTGTGCAGAGCCTGCTTGGGATTCTCTTTCTCCCTCTCTCTGTGCCCCTCCCTCCTCTCTCAAAATAAATAAACAAACATTTTTTAAAATGCTTACTCTGTATCGGGTATGGAGTAACTGCTTAATACACACTTGCCAATTGGTTCCTTTCTTTTTTTTTTGACAGCTTTGTGAGACTGCATAATCTACTTTCAAAGTATACAAGTCAGTAGTTTGTAGTCTATGCACAAAGCTGTGCAGCCACCATCATTATCTAATCCCACAATGGTTTTATGACCTGGAAAAGAAGCTCAGCCCCTCTTTGCTGCCACCTCCCAACCCTCCCTCCCCACCCTAGCTCTAGGCAGCTGCTTATCTCCTTTTCTGTCTCCATGGGTTTGCCTATTCTGAACACATCATGTGTATGGAATCATACAATATGTGGTCTTTTGTGTCTGGCTTCTTTCACTCAGCATCATATTTTCACGGCTCACCCGTGTGGTGACATGGGTCCATACTTCATCCCTTTTTATTGGCTCATAGCATTCCATTGTATGGATACACTACATTTTATTTACCCATTCATCAGTTGGTGGACATCTGAGTTGTTTCCACTTTGGCTATTACGAATAATGGTGCTATGAACACACGCGTACAAGTTTTGCATGGACAGATGTTTCTATTTCTCTCGGGTGTATACCTAGGAGTGAAATTGCTGGATCTGTGTTTAACTAGATGCGGGAACCCTCAGAGAGTTTTCCTTAGTGGCAGGAACACTTTACATTTGCTATAGACTGAATGTTTTGTGTCTACCCCCTCCCCAGATTCGTATGTTAAAATCCTAATCCCAGCACGATGGTATTGGGAGGTGGGGCCTTTGGAAGGGGATTAGGTCAAGAGGCATAGATCCCATGAGTGGGATTGGGGGCCTTATAAAAGAGACCTAGAGAGCTTCCTTATCTCCTTTGCTGTGTGAGGACACGGCGAGAGGACAGCTGTCCATGAACCAGAAAGAGGGCTCTCACCAGAACCTGAATCTGCCGGGGCCTTGATCTCAGACATCCAGCCTTCAGAGCTGTGAGAAATCAATATCTGTCTTTATAAGCCCCGCAGCCTGTGGCGTTCTGTTATAGCAGCCCAAACTAAGACAGTGTTCCTAGCTGCATAATGAACGTATGATGGCTCGAATTTTTCCATATCCTCAGCAACACTTAATATTATCTGCCTTTTTTATCATAACTTCCCTAGTGGGTGTAAAGTGGGATCTCATCATGTCCTATTTCTTTCTTTCGAGAGTATTTATTGGCTTCCTACTGGGGCAAAGTCCCAAGGTGGGAGGAGGGCTGAGGAGACAGGGCTCAGAGAGGAAGTGACTCTTTTAAGACGTGTTGCAAGCAGTCAGATGTTTCGGGGTGGGGGGCACTGCCTGGGCTGAACACCAGAAGCATCGATATGCCTGCTTAATTTTGAAAATGAATCATGCTGTAAATGCAGTGTTAGAGTCATAAGAGTTATGAGAAGGGCTGAGAGCCAGGGTCAGAGGGTCAGCTCACCTGGAACACCACTTTCAGGAGTTGCGTTTTATCTCAGACACAAGTAGCCATTTGGGAGCTGGGGAGCGAAAGAAAAACAATGTGTTTCAGGACAGCCACCCTGAGTGTTGTGCAGAGCACGGATTCCTGGGGGCAGCACTGGGGACAGCGGGACCAGGGAGCAGCTGCTCTAATAATCCTGATGTGATATGGTGACAGCTGGAACTAGGGCAGAGATGGTGGTAGCAGTGAGTAGGAAGAAGTCCTAGAAGGCCCAGGGAGCAGATCTCTGAGTGGGATGCTTTCACTCAGTTCTTTCACAAGCTTTTGCCACAGAAAGATCATCTTGGAAAAATTCGAAGGTCAGAGTTTCTAAGGGAAACTTCCCACAGAAGTTGACAGAAGGATAACTACTGACCTCCCCATGCCCTGAGCCCAGGGCCACCCCCTCTGCTAGAGCCCGATGGAAAGAGTGATGGCGTCTGAGGCAGGAGGGACCCAAGTGCCAAGAGCACTGAATAATTAGATGTGCCCCTCGTTTTCACCAAGCCAACTTGGCCAATGTTCATTTTGTACCAATTACACACAGAGGAGAGAAGTGCAAAGTAAGATGAGTCCCTGGCTTCCAGAAGCTTTCCCTCTAGATAAAATTAACCTCAGGGTATATTTGAAAAATAACAAGAGATGGAAATGCCCACCTGGGGTGGTGACAGATGATTTCCTGCTAAATATATAAGATTTGACCTTCAGAGACCTCCAGGGGACACTAGCATTTGGATACCAGGATAGAGAGGCTTAAGGGAAGGACAGTGGGTGACACAAACCTCAGGTGAAAAGGCAGGGAGACAGGGAGGCACAAAGACCTTTCAGGGGACAGCGAGGTCACCCACTGGACCAGAGGTACTAAGGCAGGGCAGGCTGGACACTGAATGCCAGGCAAAGGCGTGTGGCCTGATCGCGTAGACAGTGGGAATCCAGGAGAATGTTACATCCAAGGGAGGACATGATTAGGGTGGCAGATGCTCTCAAAGACAAGCCACCACTAAGTCAGCAGAGGAAATCCACCTGCTTTTCGAGGACAAACAAGAAGAGCCATCCCAGGGCTCGATCAGAGCATCGCCAGAGTGCATTGGGGGAATAAGATGGCAAATGTCACTCCCAGGGCTCTGTTACAGACAGGGACAGGGGCCAAAAAGAAGTGACAGGATGCTGGGACGTGTGATCAGAAATGGGCTGGGTGTGGAGGGTGAGAGTAAGAAAAGGAGATACCAATGCATGAAAACATCTTTCTTTTAGGACTCTGCCTAAGCAGAATAGGAAGGGCCAAACCCTGGGGAGAGAACCGGCTTAAGGGAGCACTGCATGGAGAGGCTTCAGTGAGTATGCGTGCCCAGGAAGCTGGCCCCATAGTCATTCCAGTGCATTCCAGAGGCATTCATGGGAGGCAAGGTGAGGCAGCAGGAGCTGTGCCCAGCCGAGTGGCCCACATTTTCCATTCTAAAGTGCTTTCCTTCAAGCTCACAGGGTTTGTTTGTTTTTAAACAGTTTTTTTAATTATAGTAAAATATACATAGTATTTATCATTTTAACCATCTGTAAGTGCACAGTTCACTGGCATTAATTACATTCACAATGTTCTGTAACCGTCACCACCATCTATATGCAAAATGTTTCTTCATCCCCAACATAAACTCTATCCATGAAATAATAACTTCCCCTTTTCCCCGCCCCCAGCTCATGGTAACCTCCATTCTACTTTCTGTCTCTATGGATGTACCTATTCCAGCTGATGTACTTCCAATAATAAATGGAATCATACGGTATTTGTCCCGCTGCGTCTAGTTTCTCTCACTAAGCATAGTGTTTCCATGGCCTATCCATGTGGTTGCATCTATCACAATTTTGTTCCTTTTTATAACTGAATAGTATTCCAGTGTCTGTGTATGCCACAGCATGTTTATCCACTCATCAATCAATGGGCACTTGGGTTGTCTCCACTTTTTGGTCATTGTGAGTACTGCTGCTATGATCATGGTCGCACAAACATCTGTTCACATCTGTGCTTCCAATTCTTCAGGGCATATGCGCAGGGGTGGAATTGCTGGATCAGATGGCAATTCTAGATTCAATTTCTTGAGGAACATGATTGCCATATGTTTCCCACAGTGGCTGCACCATTTAACATTCCCAGTAGCAGTGTATGAGGGTTTCCATTTCTCCATGTCCTTGCCAACACTTGCTAGTTTCAGTTGATTTATTGTTTATTATAGTCATCCTCAGAGGTGTGAAGTAGTATCTCACTGTGGTTTTGGTAGTGACTAGAGGTGTCGGACAGCCTTTCATGTGCTTCCTGGCTTTGCACATCTTCTTTGGAGCCTATTTTTTAATTGGGTTGTTTGTTGTTGTTGTTGTTGCTGTTGTTGAGTTGTAGCAGTTTATATTTATCCCTTGTCAGATATGTGATTTGCAAATATTTTCTCCTATTCTGTAGGTTGTTGCCTCTTCACTGTTGATGGTGCTCTTTGACCTACAAGTTTCTAATTTTGATGAAGTTCAATGTATCTATTTTTTCTTTTGTTGCCTCTGTTTTTGGTGTCCGAGCCACCAACATGGCTAAATCCAACATCATGAAGATTTTGCCCAATGTTTTCTTCTAAGGGTTTTATAGTTTTAGCTTTTACATTTAGGTCGTTGATCCATTTGGAGGTAATATTCGTATATGGTGTAAGGTAAGGGTCACATGGGCTTTTTGTATGTCTTTTTTTTTCCCCTCTCTATGAGAAGGAAGGTTTTAAAATGATCCAGAACTCGGCATTGGTTCCTAAGTCATTAAGGAACTAGGTAAGAGGGTAACTGTTCTCGTGGCACGAGAGTGGGCTTCAGATTTCCCATCTGTAGACTGAGCCCTGTAGAAGGCTGAATCATGTTCCCTCCCCCGAAATTCATGTCCACCAGGGACCTCAGAATGAGATCTCATGTGGAAATATGATCTTTGCAAATGTAATTAATTAAGAATCTCTAAATGATATCACACTGGATTTAGCATAGGCCCTACATCCCATGACTGGTGTCCTTGTGAGAAGGTCATGCGAAGACAGAGCCAGAGATGTAGGGCCTATAAGCGAAAGAACATGGAACCAGAAGGCAGAAGGTGGGAGGAAGGAGCCTCCTCTAGAGGCTTCAGAGGGAGCACAGTCCTGGCGACCCCTTGATTTTGAACTTCTTGCATCCAGAACTGTGAGGGAGTAAATTTGTGCTGTTCTCAAGCCATCAAAGTTTGTGGTAATTTGTTACAGCAGCCACAGGAAACTAATATCCTCCCTCACAGAGTACTGAAATTATTAAATATGATCGTACTCAAGTGCATATCACAGTGTTGATCACACCGCCTAAGGCCTCTCAAGAAATTCTTGTTCTCCTCTTCAGGTCCGCTCACAGCTGCTCACATCCACAACATAACGCAGAGCTGGTCACCACCTGCCAGTGTGCTTCAACAGCAGGCACCCAGCACATCTGTGTCATTGGAGGGAATGGGACTGGCTGCACTAGAGCATGGATGCCAGGCAGGCCACTGACTGGCTGGGTAACCTGGCTAATGGCACTTTTCCTCCCTAAAAATTTGTTGTGTCGTCTGTAAAGTGGCAATAATAACGGCAATGGCACCCTTCTCATTGGGTTGCTGGGAGGACTGGACAAGGTGATACAGGTGACAGTGCATCTGAGAACTCAGAACTGCAAGGGACTTCAGAGACAGTCTTGTCCAACCCACTCACTTCACAGAATAGAAAACAAGGTGCAGAGAAGGACAGTGACCTGCCCAAAGCCTCAGAGTGATCTCTTAACACCTCCCCCCAACCCCCTACTGACATCCGTATGAGGGCGTGAAAGTGCCCCAGCTTTTGAACCCTCTGCACCACAGATCCACCCCAACGGGGCTTCCCCCAGCTCCAGAGAGGCCCCTCCAGGAGAGAGTGGGTTTCCAGCAGGCAAGTGAAGAAAGTACTTTAGGCAGTAAAGAGTAGTCAACCTTGCCAGCTACTGCTGACAGATGAAGCAGAGTGCTCCTGCAAAGGGCCAGATGGTAAATAGTTTTAGTTTGGTGGGTCCTGCAGTCTCTGTCACAACTACTCACTCAACTCTGCCCCGTTAGTACAAAAGCACTTCTAGACAATAGGTAAATGAATGGGCGCGGCTGTGTGCCAATAGGACTGTATTTAGGGACATGGAAATTTGAAGGTCACATCATTTCATATGTCATAAAATATTCTTCTTTTTAATTTTTCTCAGCCATTCATAGCTGGCAGAGCAGACAAAGACAGGCAGTGGGCAGAACTTGGCCCAGCCATGGTCTCAGTTAGTGGTTCACAGCCTTAGCTGTGTATTATACTCATCAGGGAAGCCTTTAGAAAAACACTAGTGCCCAACCTCACCTCAGGTCAACTACATCAAAATCTTGGAGAGTGGCGCCTGGCAGGGGTTGATTTTAAAAGCTCCCCTGATACCTAACAATTCAGGTACAAACTCAAGAGAAATGAAGACATAGGTCCACACAAAAACGTTTACATGCAGGTTCCTAGAAGCATTAGTCACAATAGCCCCAAACCAGAAACAACCCAAATGTCCCACTTTTGGTGAATGGAAACACAAAATGTGGTTTGTCCAGACAATGGAATATTATTCAGCCGAAAAAGGAATGTGGTTCTATTACCTGCTACGACCAGGGACGAGCCTTGAAAACATGATGCTAAATAGAAGAAGCCAGACCCAAAAGGCCACATATTGCATGATTTTTTTTGTAGGAAATGTCTCGAAGATGCAAATCCATGGATATAGAAAGATTAGTGGTTGCCAGGGGCTGCGGGGTGGGGGGGGATAGGGAGTGACTGCTCAAGGGTATGGAGTTTCCTTTTGGGATGACGGAAATATTCTGGAAGTAAATAGTGATGATTAGGCAACATGATGAATGTACTAAATGCCACAAAATTGTTTACTTTGAAAGGGTGACTTTTATGTTATGTGAATTTTACCTCAATTTAGAAAGAAAAAAAAAAAGCTTCCTCAATGATTCTTTCATGTCATGTGGTTTGAGAACCAGGGGACCAGTGGGAAGAAACAGCGAATTTCAAAGCAGCATGTCCAGTGTGAGGGTAAAGTCTAGCACAGAGGCTGTGGGACTAGAGAGGATGGGCCCCTAACTGTCCCAGGGCTGGAAGGGGACAGTATGTTCTAGTAAGACCTGAGGGATAATCTGGAGCCAGCCAGGCAGAGAAGGGAAGGAAGGTCACTGCAGACAATGGAAATACATAGGAAAACGTGGAGGCACGGGGCAGGAGGGCTTGTGAGAGCAGTGAGTCAGGCCAGATCACGGAGCATTCTGTACGCCACGGATAGGAGTCTGGATTTGCTCTGAGTGACATGGAGAGCCTTTAACACGAGATTGATGGGTTTTGAGCAAGGGAACATCATCTGATTTACTTTTTAAGAGGCTCCCCCTGGCTGCTGGGTGGAGAACAGGCTGGAGGCAGCTGTGCAGTTATTCAGGGCCGACTTGGGTGCCCACATCCAAGACGATTTAGAAGGCAGAGTTTGCAGGGCTTGGTCATGGCCTGGGTGAGACCAGGACAGGGGTAGGCTGCCTCCTAGGTTTGGGGCCTCAGCAACTGGGAGATAGGGAACATGGTGGGGAGTGGCAGGGTGGCTTTTGGGACAAGGACAGACAGTTCTTTTTTGGACATTGCAGTGCCTCTGAAAAAGCATCAGACAATGCAGACAGGCATTTGAAGGTACACATCTGGGTCCCCAGGAGAACCAGGGCTGGGAAGGTAAAGGTGGGTATAACCTGCATGTGGGTATGAATAAGCTGGCTCAGGGAGAGAGATAAAGAGAGAAGGGACTGAGACGTGAAAAGATGCTCCACATCACTTGTCATCAGGGAAACGCAAATCAAAACCACAACGAGATAATGACCTCACTCCTGTCAGAATGGCTAAACTCAGCCACACAAGAAACAATGTTGGCGAGCATGTGGAGAAAAAAAGAACCTTCGCGCACTGTTGCTAGGAATGCAAACTGGTGCAGCCACTCTGGAAAACGGTAGGGAGGTTCCTCAAAAATTTAAAAATAGAACTACCCTATGATCTAGTAATTCTCCTACTGGGTATTTATCCAAAGACTATGAAAACACAAATTCAAAAAGATATACGCACCCCTATATTTATTTACAATACCTAAATTATGGAAGCAGCTCAAGCGTTCATCAATAAACAAATAGATAAAGAAGATGTGATATATATATGTTATATATTATATATGATTCATATATATATGAATATGACTCAGCCATCAAAAAGAATGAAATCTTGCCATTTGCAACAACATGGGTGGAGCTAGAGAGTATCATCCTAAGCAAAATAAGTCAGAGAAAGACAAATTACTATATGATTTCACTCATATATGGGATTTAAGAAGCAAAACGAATGAGCAAAGGGAAAAGAGAGAGACAAAGCAAGAAATAGACTCTTTAGAGAACGCACTGATGGTTACCAGAGGGCAGGTAGGTGGGGGAATGGGTGAAATAGGTGACGGGGGTTAAGGAGGGCACTTGTGATGAGCACTGGGTGCTGTATGGAAGTGTTGGATCACTATATCATACACCTAAAGCTAATATGACACTGCATGCTAGCTATGCTGGAATTAAAATAAAATAGTTCCATCAATAAGAAAATTTGAAAACCATCGATTGTCATGTTGAAATAAATACATATTTTATACCAGAGAGAGAGAGAGAGAGAGAGAGAGAGAGAGATGACCGGCAGAAGGGACAATGTGAGCAGACACACAGGGGCAGAGAGGAGCACTGAGGTTGAGGGAGCTGCAAATGTTCCAGGGAGGCTGGCGCCCGGAGGCCTGGAGTGGTGGGTTGGAGACAGTCCAGAGGGGTCATCTGGGGCCAAGCTTGTAGGGCCTTGAAGGCTGAGCTCAGGAGTTTAGACTGGATCCCAGGAATAATGGGAAGAGGCGACTGGGGGCTTGAGTTGGGGAGGGCTGTCATCCAACTTAGTACTTTCAGAAGCTCCTTCTTCCCCTACTGTGAAGACTGACCAGGAGAGAGGGGTAGGAGAAGTAAGGGCCCCACTTAAGATACTCTGTCTTCTCTCAGTAGTCCTCAAGTGGTCATTTGTGTTGGGTGTCCTTAGTGGGGACGGAGAGAAGGGGTTGCTTTGAGAAGTCTTGAAGAAGTAGAATTGCTAGGTTCTCAGTTGATACATGTTAATCAATTTTTGTTCAAATTCATATAACCAGTTAGAGGCAGATCCATGCCGCTCCAATTTTTCTCTGCCTCAGTTTACCCATGCCAGGAGATAAAATTCTGCAGTCAGACAGGTTTGATGTTTGCATAGGAGTTAGTAGAATCGAATGGTCATGTTGGATGGGCTGGGGTTGGGCTCCTGTACTATCCAGATTCCTGTATACTAGCACCCTACATACATATGTGTGCATGTGTGTGCTTACGTATGTATGTGGGGAGAGGTGTTTCGTGTAGCGGTGCCCCAAAGGGGAGGCAATGCCTGTGGAAAATCAACAATGCAATGATATTACTAATAATGGGGTGCTATTTTCTGCATTTGTGTTCTGTAACGTTTTCTGCACAGCTTTGATTACATGCAAAGACCTAAAGAGGCCACATGTTGATTTCTGTGGTTTTGAGTCTCCCAACGGCTTCAGGGAGACTTCACTGGGTAAGTTAAATAAGGTCCCCTACTCCTTTGCATTGCAGGGGCAAATGTTAAGTCCTATTCCCACATAGGTCAGGATTCAAAGTAGAAAATGATGCCTCGGAAATATTACAGACATAAATTATTATTTGTCAAGTACTTATGCAAATTTCATACTAACTCGACTGAGCACTAGAAAGAAATTTACAGAACAGTCTCTCACATTAGGAAAACATGCAGGTATAAGGTTTTGCCCTGCTTGACTTGGCACGCAGGCTTTGAGAAGACGGGTGGGTGTTCTGCATTTAGATTTCCAGAGAAGAGGACTCCTCATGATAATGAGACTTGAAACTGAGTCGTGACCCACTGGCATTTTGCACCAGTCTTCCTTTCCTTCTACACTGTTCTCATGGTGTCATCATTGCCACTATTCCTCACCATTATATGGTTCTTGGTGTGTTAAGAAAACACCTCAAGCCCCAAATGGGAATTCCAACAGGAATCCAAAAAGGTGAGATTGTTCATGTTTCGTGGAGTTTGTCGCATTGGATTACAAAATGCTCTGGTCAAAGGGTCCCTTCTGGGGGTGAGCAACTCCGTTGCACGCAGTCATGACAGGAGCAAGTGCGGCAGGCACAGGGGTTCTGCAGAAACATTGGGATGGAAGTGGGCCCCGTGGCCTGTGAAGCGGCAGCTAATGACCAGCCACAGTGGGTTGTCTCGGGGCCACCGGGCCTCCCCTGGCTCCCCATCTCCGGTGCCTCTTCACTCTTCTCCTTGCCTCTGCACCCCATCCAGTCTCTCCTCTGCTCTCCCCAGTTTTTCACTCCTCAATGACTCTGCCAACCTACAGCAGCATTTTCTAAGGCAGATGCACACAACACAGTCCTGAGCCTCCTTGAAGAAATGGATCCAGGAAATGCCAGTCTGATCTTGTCACCCTGCAGCCTCACGTCAGCCCCAGTTAAAACGCACTGGGATTCCCAGTTGCGTTTGGATAGAGTCCAAATCTCACCTGCTCTGTGAGCCCCGCGTGACCTGATTCTAGCCAACTCAAATTCCCTATGTTGCCCACTTTCTCATTTTTGGGCCTTTCTCTCAGACACCCTTTTCCCCTCCTGCCCTCACACATGCCCGTCTGTCTGCATGGTGGACTGTTACTTTTCCTTTAAGTCACCTCCACCCTGACCATCCAGGAGACTCTTTGGTGCTCCCCTCTGCTCAGAACTGCCTGTGTCACGTGAAGGCACAATTGCTTGTCGTCTGTCTCCTCCCCACAGGGAACCTCTGACTTGTTTTCCTCCCTTGCCCTGAGAATGGGGCTGGGCCCACACACACATCCCCTCCTTTCTATAGCCACTGCTACCTCCACCACATATATCCTCTGAATCCAAACCCTTGGCTTTAGGCCCATGGCTCCCAGCCTTGCCCCCTGGATAATGTCAGCCGCCAGTCCTGTGGACCATTTTCCTTGTACCTCCGCCATGCTTCAAATCCTTTAAATGGCTTCCCTCTGTTCTCAGGATCAAATCTTTGTCATTAGCATGGCATTGAAGACTCTGCCTGACCTTGCCTTACTATAAAATCCAGGAGAGGAGAGAAGAATGCTGTTGAGAGGTAGAGGAGACGGAAGGGTAATTTGCTTATAACTAAAAAAAAATGTGAGGGAACATTGTTTTAGAATCCATTTCCAGAGCTTCTGTTTACATGGCGTGTATTTTAAAAATTTCCTATGTATCAGAGCCCTGGGTGGGCTGAATATTGCTGGTGGTTCCCAGACCTGTGAATTTCACTGAGGGGTATATTTTCTTTTTTCTTTTCTTTTCTTTTTTTTTCTTTTCTTTTCTTTTCTCTTTTTTTTTTTTTTTTTTTTGAGAGAGAGAGAGCACATGCAAGTGCGTGCGCAAGCTAGTGTGGGGGGAGGAACAGAGAGAGAGAGAAGGAGAGAGAGAATCTCAAGCAGGCTCCGCGCTCAACGCAGAGCCTGACACGGGACTGTGAGATCATGACCTGACTCAAAATCAAGTCAGACACTTAACCCACTGAGCCACCCAGGGACCCCACATTCCTTTCTTTTAATTTCGGGACAGATAGGATTGCTAACTTATTATTTGGCAAAGTAAGCACATTAAACAAAACACTATTATCTCTTCAGGATATAAAGGACTTTTGTATACCATGCATAATCCATGATTTCTGAGTTAAGGTCAGTATTCTAACTGTATGGGGGATAACTTGCCACAACAACTTCATTTTCTTTTTAATTTTTTTAATATACATTTATTTTTGAGGGAGACAGAATGCAAGTCAGGGTGGGGCAGAGAGAGAGGGAGACATACAGATTCCAAAGCAGGCTCCAGGCTCTGAGCTGTCAGCACAGAGCCCGACGCGGGGCTCGAACCCATGAACTGTGAGATCATGACCTGATCCGAAGTCGGATGCTCAACCGACTAAGCCACCCAGGCGCCCCACAACCTCATTTTTCTTACAGCGCCTGGGACTGGTAAAGACTTGCATGTGATGTCAGGCATCTTGGGGACTGTTGTGGCCCACAGCGCTCCCCTCCCTGTTTGATATGCAGGAAGGCTTTGTCTCCAAGTTGGCCCACACAGTGGGGAGGTGGAGGGGAGAGTGTGGCATCTCTTTCCCACCTGCTGCGGAGCAGGGCCCCACATCCCGGTTTGGTTTGAGGGATTAGGGCCCCAGGCTGTGGGAGGAGAGAGGAAGCTATGAAAGGGCTGCTGAAGCCTGGAACGCAGCTGACCTGCCCTGGGTCCCAGGGGCCAACGGGTGAGCTGGAGTTGGGGCAAGGGCTTTGTCCCTGCCCCTGTCTGCACGTGAACTCCCTCTCTACTCTGGTGCCCCAAAGATTGGCAGGGGGTGGGTTTCCCAGGAAGAGGCACTCCTGACATGGACAGTGGTGCTTTCGAGATGGGTAACTTCAGTCATGCTGGAGCTGGTGGCAAAGCCATTCCAAGGGCCCTGGTGAACTGGTACCACCAGCTGGGGCTGACTTTGGCCATGGGTCAGTGAGGCCCCCTTGGGGGACTTTACAAGGAGGGGTTTCTGGCATTTGGGAGCAAGAACAGGAACCCTGCACTAGTGACAGTGAGGTTTAACAGCTGTTTTGGGATTTAGAACTCATCTTCTCAAGGATATGGTGTGCAATGAGGGTTGCGGGGGCAGAGGTTGGGGAGTGGTGGAAAGAGGGGCTAGCCCTCAGAAGCCTGCCTCGAGTTAGTAGAAGCTGTCCCAGCCCCCTTTGTGCCTCTTCTGTACCTCCAGTTGAGCCTGTTGGCCATTTGTCTGTGCCACACTTCTCTGCCTGGGTCAGAGCTGAGGATAGGTGGCATTTAAGGAGAGGAGCCTATCAGGCCAAATGGCTTTCCAACCAGTGACAATTTTAAGGATATAAGAAGTTCAGGAAGGGGTGAGGAGGAGCAGGAGGGTGGGGTCAAGGGGCTGGTGTGGAGACAAGGCAGGCATGGCCAGGAGTTGATCCTGGCATTCGCAGTGGGGAGTGTATGTATATGTATATGGTACAGGATGTTGGTACACGGAATCATGATTTCTAAGTGTAGAATTTCCCGAATGTAAATCAACGCCATGTTCAATTGCAATGCAGCGGAGTAGCAGCTACCTGACTGAGAGGCTTACCAAATCCCAGGGTAAACTTCAGCCTGGCAAGGATCAGGGCCTCGATGTCATCAGCCCTCTCAGACTCACACTAACCTAACATATAAGAGACTGAGAGATAAACCAGATCCAGATGAATCATTTTAATAGGGAGAGTTATCTGATAGGTTAACTGACCTGAGACACTTGCAGTATTTTTATTAGTGTTTTTTTTTTGAGTGGGTGTCTCTTGGCACATGGTAAATATCATCCTTTTCTGTTGCTTCTTATTGCCATTGTCACATCCTGTGCTCATTCCATGCTTTGGAGGAGCACGCTCTTTAGGTCCCATGCCACACCTGTTAACATTCATCCCTGGCACGGTTCAGTCTGCTGAAACGGAGGCTGGCAAACTTTTTCTGTAAAGAGCTGTGTGGTAGAGATGTCAGGCTTTGCAGAGTCCATGGTCTCTGTTGTAACTACTCAACTGTGATGTGGTAGCACAAAACCAGCCATAGACAATACAGAAATGGACGGGTGTCGCTGTTTCCACCAACTTCATGGACCCTGAAATCTGCATTTTGTGTAACTTACCATGTCACAAAGTAACCTTCTTTTGATCTTTTCAACCATTGAAAAAATGCAAACACCACTTTTTTTTTTTTTTTGCAGGCAGTACAAATAGGCAGGTGGGCTGGATTTGGCCTACAACTACCACTGAACTAGAGGATAGCCTTCCTGCATATTATACCGTGGCCACTGCTTTGCTGGGGGGATTTAGGCATCTCCATGCACATTTACCAGGTAGAGCTCCATTTGGGTGTGACTGTCTACCGCACAGTGAGTGCATTTTCCTCACCTCCTCGTGCCTTCTCAGTGTGAATGAGTATGTAGGTGCTGGGGTTTGCCCCTCAGAGCCTGCAGGGACTTTAATGACCATGATGTCTAGTGCCCTCCTGGTACAGATGTGACCACTGAGGCCAGGGCACAAGAGAATGGCCTAGAACATCCCAGAGTTGTGGGAAAGATTGGGGACATATCTGTAGCCTGGAGTACAAAGTAAGTGCTCAACCTCACAGTAGCCAGTATTTTTTTTTTTTTTAGCTGTTACAAGACTAACAAGAATGCCTTTCTGCTCACGGTCTCTCAGGTCACCCATTTCTCATATCATATAATCCTCACCATAACCTTTATTAGTCCAGCCAGGATCTCAACCCTGTCTGGCTCCAAAGCACATGTTCTTAGCCATTCATTCACTGGGGTTCCTAGTGGTCTCGCTGCCTCTTTGACACTGTGAGACCATAGCTGATTAACCCCCCAACCTCAAGCAACCTCCACTTTTGCTCCTTTCCCTCTTTAATTATTGAGGTGATGCAGAAAGTTGTGAGAAATAAAAAATAGGGGAAAATGCCTGGAATATGTTGTGCATACAGCATGTGTTCACTACTAGCTATTTGTTAATTCTCCAGGTAGTTAGTGTTATTGGATAATTACTGCCTGAAAATCAGGACGTCCACTCGCTCCTCATATGTTTTGTTTTTCTAGCCCCAGGATTCAGAGCAACGGATGGAAATCATAAGGGGAAAGATGTCGGGTCTAAGTCAGGGAGACCCCGCCTGCCCCCTACTATGGCTCAGAGGGCAGGAGCCACTGGTGGTGGTGGGGGTCTCTGGAGGTGCTGGTGGGGCAGGGCGGGGGGTGGGGAGACCAGGAAGCCTGCCTCGGGCACACTGGGAGTAGGTGGTAGTAGCCACGCTCTAAGGAGGATGTGACCCAGGGCAGCCCTAGCTGAATAATGGCAGGGACAGGCTCGACGCCGCCGCTCTGCCACTCCGGAGAGCAGTGGCGCTCTCTTTGTCCTGGAAAGCTGACTGCAGCTGAAGCCCTTCTGGAGGGTGTTCACGTCAAAGGCTGCGGCGGGCATTTTGCGGTTCAGGGTAGTGTTGGAATCTGATTTCGCCCAGCCCCGGAGATGGACTCCGTTTGCGGGGGTTCATGGGAAAGGACTGCAGCGCGTCTGTCGATCATTGAGCACGTTTTCACATCGACTCTGCAGATGTGAACTTGGGCTTTCAGCGCATTCATCAAAGCCTTGGGAGAGCTGACCCTGTGTCTCCCGCCTTCCCCCGTCCCCCGGGCCTGGGGCGCTCTGGCTCCGGAACGTCCCCCTCCCCCCCACGCCTGCCTCTGCGTCCCCCGGCCTTGGACTCATTTCCTCGAGACGTGCCGCTGTTTGCCAACAGCGGGCAGCCACGAAAACAGTCCTTTTCTTTCATCTCCGGACAGGGTTCCACTACAGTTTCCTGCAGGGATCGACGAGTGGCGGGCAACCAGTCGTGAAAAGCAAGCTCAGCCGCAGAGACTAGGGCAAGAGCACTGGTGCTGCGTTCTGGAGCCGCAGCTGAAAGGGACTCCCAGGGAGCAGCCTTTTACCGGGAGGACGCCAAGTCCAGAGGGGAAGAGCCCTGTCCAAGGTCACCCGGCTGGCAGAGCGCACCTGGCGTGTGGGCCGCCTTGGGTCCGCTCCCGGTCGGGAGGAGTCTGGCGCGCGGAGTGGAAATCACTGCACGCCCTGGCCGCCCGCACCTCTGGCTCCTCTGCCACTGTTGACACACTGTTCCGGACCTGCAGGCTCAACTCTCGAGGACTTGGGGTGGGGGAAAGGCCTTTAAAGCAACCGGCAACGAGCTGGCGGTCGCCGCAACCCGGGCGGACCCACCCGCAGGTGCCCAGCGGCCAGCGCCTCGCGCACTAGCCCGCAGCCACGGTGAGGGCCTGCCCCCAGACTGCGGCCCCGCCTCTCGCGCGGCGGCGCCACCCCCGAGACTGCAGACTCGCTCCGCCCCTCGCGCCACAGCCGCAGCCCCGCCCCGCCGCACCTGGCCCCAGCCCGGCGCGCCCCCAGCGCCGGCGCTCGCGCGCGCTCCTCCTCCGCCCTCCCGGGGCTGTGCGGCGCGCACCGACTCTGGGCGGGGCCCTGCAGTGGCGGCGGGGCTCCTCCTCCTGCTGCTCCTCCTCCTCGCTCCCAGCGCCTCCCCGACCTCCCTCTCGGGCGCTCTCGCGCTAACTGCGCTCCTCCGGGGCCCCTCCGCCCGCTTCCAGCCATGGTGGTCTGGCGCTCGGCGTTCTTCATCTGCCTCGCTTTCTCCTTGGCCACTCTAGTCCAGAGAGGTAAGGCGGGCGGGGGGCGCGCGGGGACCCCGCCCTGTGGGCCCGCGGGGAGGGGGCTCGGCGCCCCGCGGCCCCGTGGTGCGCATGAGCGGCCCGGCCCCCACCTCGCAGGCCTGCGGCGGAGGCTGCGGACGGGTGGGCGGGGCAGTGGGGGTGCGAGCCCCGGGCCGCGGGGGGGGGTGGGGGGGACTGACCTTGCCGCGATCCAAGTGGTTGGAGGGGAGGGACCGGGACCCCTCCTGGTGCTGGGCTAGAAACAGCGGGATAATCCTCCCTTAAAATCCTGAAAGGTATCACCACCGGTGACAACAGCTGTGCCCAGGAGATTGCTGTGGGAAACCTTGAAGAGAGCACACTCATTCCCTTCAGCGGGCCTTCTCAAGATGTGCTTTGAGGCCACCTGCAGCAAAAGCACTCGGGGAGCCTCCTTGGCGAATTCCTACCCCCTTTTGTTAGGATATTTGCGGGGACAGGATGGGGGGGGAGCAGCAATGTGTAGGTCTAACCACCTCCCCAGGTGCTTCTGGTGCCCGCTCCAGTTTTCTAGCCATTGGCAATTTTTGCCAAGGACGTGGAGGGAAGAATGGTGCCGAATCAAGGGACCAAGTGTCCTAGGGCCGCATTACCCCATGTGTGGTCCACGGGGCCTTCGTAGGCATCACCTGGGACTTGTTGGGAGTGCAGCATCTCAGGCCCCGCCCCTGATTTACTGAATCTGATTCTGCATTTTAACTAGATTCCCGGGTAGTTCGCGGGCATATTTAAGTTTGAGAAGTATCTTAGAATAAATGCAGTGTGTGGTTAAAAATAGGACCTCCAACGTGTACAGACAAAATCTTCTTACACTTATTTATATCCCATCTCCACATCAGAAAAAGGTTTGAGGAAAACACTGCAGTTGAGTACAGAGTTGGGCATGGAGCTTCCTGACAAGGAAGGCAAATTCAGCTAGTGAAAAACATGAGCTCAGCAAAAGTAAAACTTTGTCCTTGTACTGAGTGCTAGTGAGATTTATGTTACACATAAGGCACACTGGAAAACAGTAGACCATCTAAGGCAGTTTTGCGAAAGATGCAGAAATAATTCTCATGTGGGCAGCTCTGTTGGGCTTGATACAAAAAGAGGCATTCAGCTTTCTACAAAGGTGTCAGGCTCTGTTCCAGACACTCATGATACAGCAGTGAATAAAACTAAGACTGTCTTCCTGGAGCTGATGTCCTGGTGTGGGGAGAAAACAAGCACAGACATCATAATCTACATAATATATTGTTAGGGCTGTGAAGAAAAATAAAGCAAGTTACAGGGTTGTTGTATTTTCGGTTTCATTTTTCTTTTTATGATGCATTTGGGGGGAAAAGTGTAATCACTTGAATGACTTGTGTCTAATGATAGGGAGTATTTGAAAGTGAGCACAGAAAAATTAGAAAAATGACGCTCCCTGCGAGGCTGTCTTCTTCAACGTGCACACTGAGGAGGAATAGAAATGAACAGGTCTCAGATTTTCTCCATCACGTGTCATACTAGGTGATTTAGGAGGTGGTGGAGGAGTCTGCGAACCAGTGCAACCATTTTACAGATGAAAGAGGCACAGAGAAATGTGAGGTAACTTGCCTCAGGTGGCAGACCTAAGATTTGACCCCAGGCTTGTCTGATGCCACAGTCCCTGCTTATTAGCACCTGGAGGGTGCCCTCCTGCCTTGGGAAAGTTCTCTGAGCTTCACATGGTTTGCTTGGCCTTGTTATGCCTAATGATAGCGTTTTGAGGGGACCAGGAGTCTGTCACTCTCAGATCTGTGTCCATGCCACCAGCTACCACCTCCTGAGTGCTTGCTCTGTGCCAGGCACTTCACATATCTTGTTTTTAATCGCCCCAACAATTTTGTAGTAAGGCATTACCCTACCTTCCAGACGAGGGATCCCTGGTCTCAAAACTTGGAAGAGATTGAGCCAGGGTCCCACCCAGATAAGAGTGCTACTTAGTGATTTTTTTTTCTTAGTGATCTTTTTAATTGTAATTAAGAGAACTGAACTGGGAGAGGCTTTTGCTTCAAGATAGGGGACTTGATTTGTGGCTCTTTTGTGCAAAATAAGGTGACAAATATTGGCTTTGAATTGCTAGTTTCCTGTGGATATCTGGACAGTTACAGGGTGAGAGCTGCTGTGTCGAAATGAACAAACAAAACAGGTGCTTAGTTAGACCTCTGCAGCCTCTCTTGGAGCGCCCCAGGAGCCTGCCCAAGAGCCACTTTATTCCTGGTCCCGGTCCTTGGTAGTGACACGTGTGACCGAGAAAGACCAGAAGCCCTCAGAAAGCACACAGAAACTCAAAGCGTGATTTGTGAAATCCCTTCAGGCTCTGGCAAGTTGAGACAGACTTCAGGCTCCCAGGAGTTTAAAAGGTTGGTTGCCAAGTCATCCCTATTCTAATTTTGGATGGTTTTTTAGTTCACTGTATTTTACTAGTTCTGAAAAATCCTCTGAGGACAAATATGTTGCCTGTATGCACCTACAGAAATGGGAAGCAGATCTTTGGTGGGGAGAAGAAACACAGTGGTGCAGGTGGGGAGTAATGATAATGAAGGTTCCATTTCCCAAATGCCTTCCATGCACCAGGCCCTCTGTGCCTCATGCAGGTTTACCCCTCATAACCACCCTGAAGGTTTGGCAGTATGACCCATTTCCTCTTCTTATGTCCATAAGGGCCATTTGTATATGGCCTTGAAAAGTAACTCAGTGGTAACCCATTTCTCAGATGAAAAATGAGTGGCTCAGCGAGGTTTAGAACTTAAACTCAGGTTTATCTGAATAACCAAAGCAGGGGTCATGAACGTACCTCCAGGGATGGGGCAGGTCACAGAAATGTGGAAAGTGGCCAAGAAAAAGTGTGATGAACATGTAGGCAGGCCGCCTGCTGCTGAGTACCTGCTCCGTTAAAGAGAAGTAGCCCAGCTGACGGGGCGGGGGAAGAGTGCATGCTTTGGAACAAGCTTGCCCAGCGCTACTATGACCTGGGGTGAGCCCCTTAACCTCTCTGTGCCTCGGATAACCACAGCATCCACTTTAAGGGATTGTTAGGATTGAATGAATACAGATGGATGAAGTGCTTAAGCACAGTGTCTGGCTCCCAGAAAGCTGTTAGTAATTCTTATATTACCTAAAACATTCCAAGCCACGTTTTAAAAATTCACAGTGCAAACCTTGAAAATATTATGCAAAGTGAAAGAAGCCAGACACAGAAGCCCACATATTGTATTGTCCCATTTATATGGAATATCCAGAATTGGAAATTCCATAGAGACAAAAAGCAGATGACTGGTTGCCAGAGTCTTTTGGGGGGCGATGGGGGAATGGGGGAGTGACTGCTTGAATAGGTACAGTTTCCTTTTGGGGTGCTGAAAATGTTCTGGAACTAGATAGAGGTGATGGCAGCACAACCTTGTGAATGTACTAAGAACCATTGAATTGCACCCTTTTTTTTTTAATTTTTTTTTTTTTTGAGAGCTTCCCAACACCTCCAGCCTCCATCCCTGAGTTCGGGAATAGTCTGCTAGGATGGTGCACCCTGCATGAGGGACTTCCCTTTCCTGAAAGGCTCAGGGTTGCCATTATGTGCACCAGGCGGTCACTGCACTGGACTGATAGGGTCTGGGGACTGTTTCCCTTTTAGTGTCACATGTTCTGATTGGTTTTCGGTCCCTTCCTTGATGTCACAGGTCACATCCCCATCCCTTCCGTCATTTTGGACACTAGGTAAGGAAAACTTGTTTGTTTTAACCCCCTCCCCCAAATCACCCAAGAGCCAGCCTCAGCAGGCACTGATGAAGGGCCTGGAGTGTCCTCCAGTAGAGAGGAGGAGGAGGAGGTTGCCTTTAGGCTGCTAGGGGTGGGAGTGGGGAGGAGCTGGTTTTGGTTCTGGTGAGTTCAGGAAAGATACCTTCTGGGTGCACTGACTTTCCTGGGTTCTTCCACCACCTGATGTTGGTGCTTTTCCTGCAGTGTGTCCACTCCTACTCTTTGCTGCTGTCGGTGTGCTTGGGGGAGCCTGCCAGCAGGGGGTCCTGTCTGCCAACCCAGACTCGGCTCTCCCTGAGTCTTGCTCACAAGTCCACTGATTAGCCGATCTTGGTTTGCATGTAAAAGCTTAAAGTAATCCTAAACGTCTAACCAAAACGTGTGGACAATACTCGAACAAAGGTAGATGATCCAGATGGAGGTGAGTGGGAAGCTGTGGTAAGCTCCCACAGATGTCCAAACCCTAATCTCTGGCACCTGTGACTGTTAGGGGACGTGTAAAGGAGAATTAAGGTAGCTAATTAGCTGGCCTTAAATAAGATTCTCCTGGATTATCGTGGCCAATTGAGGGACGAGGGTCCTTTATATATGAAAGATGGAGGTAAAGGAGTCAGAACGGTGCGATGTGAGAGAGGTTTGGCCTAAAGATGGAAGGGCCACAAGCCAAGGAATGCACACACAACCTCTAGAAGCTGAAAAGGGGGATGGAGTCTCCCCAAGAGCTTCCAGAAGGAAAGGAGCCCTTTTAGCCCAGTGAGACCTGTGTTGGACTTCTGACCTCCAGAACTGTAAGATTTAAAAAACAAAAACAAAAACAAAAAAACGTGTTTGAAATCTTTCGAAATTTGTTGAAGCACCAAGAGCAAACCAATAGAACAGCTAAGGGGTAGGTAATAATTTTTCATTCCTTGAAAAAACTAGCTTGTGCTGTCTTGTTACATTGTTTCAATTCAATTCCCAATATGCTCTGAGTTCAGGAGTTTAAATGTGCAGAAAATTGGTTTGCAGTAATGTTCTTGGTGTGGAAGTGGGCGTTTAGAAGCACCTCTGAGGGTCCTGGGAGACCGCTATATCCCTTTTGCTTGGGTTTGATTTTTTAAAACTACTTCACAAGGAAACTAGAGCCAGTGCCTGCAGTGCCGCCCCCTCACCCCCCAGGCCTTTTCCTTCTCTCCCCTCCCACCCCTGACTCAGTCCTGATGGCTGTTTGAAGCAGTGCTCTTTGGGGCCCAGCAGACAGACTGAGGGGTTCTGATTTGTCCAGACCAAGCCTGCCCGTTTGCTGAGGAGGGATGTGCTAGCCCACAGGTGTCCTGGCTTCAGATGATCATGTTGGTCCTGCTCTCCCCAAGCCGGTGGGGGAAGAGAACCAGAGCAGGAACAGTGTGTGTGGGGGTCCTGGACCTCCACTCCAGCTTCAACCAGCTTTGAGCTATGTGTTTATTAGTTTTTGTTCTAGGGCTGCTCATAAGATATCACAGGGGCTCTGCAGCTTTAAACCAACAAAAACACTTGGAAAACTGTGGTTGAATTCCACAGAGAGTGGTGCCCCTGCTCAGGGAACATCTGGCTGGCAATGCCAGGTGGTTCGTTTGGGATTACTTTCCAAATTAGAGACGGTACCCTCAGCAGGAAATACTGTTGCAGTGCGGAATTCATTACCACCAAAATAGCGCCCAGGCACAGACTGGGCTCATTTTGACATTCTTCTTTTTATTTTTATTGCTGCTTCAGCTAGCCTGGGATGACAGAATTAACACAGAGCCTGCATTCCAGCGTGGCCCCACCATTTGCTGGTGACAGTTGCCTTATCTGCGCCAAGAGGCTGCTGATGTCTGCTTTGTTGGCCTCACAGAATTGTTGGAGTAGCCAGTTAATTGCCAATGCAAACAGGTGGTGTGTTGTCAAGCTATTAGCCAAGTTAGGTTCCCTAGACAGGCCAAGAAGGCAAAGAGGCCACCTGCCTAAGGTGCTTCCAGTGAGAATTCGGGGGCTCATGTTTACAAAAGCCTTTACTTGGCCTGAACGAAAATGTCCCTGAGTTGGTGAGCTGAGCTCTGAGTCTGAACGAGCAGGAGCGGTTCTAATTTAGTTGCTCTTTATAGCCCTTTCGCTTCCTGCAGAGTTCTGGGCTCTTCTGCAGGAGTGATCCCTTTTTTACTTTTCATCATTCATCCATTTGGCTCCTCAGGCTCAAAATATGCAAAAATCCCACGTATTGCTTAAAAAGAAACCATTTCAATCTTTTATTCATCACATACAGTATACCATGTGGACTTGTAGTTTGGGGGCTCCCATTAGTTTCTTCCCACCTCTCCCCTGAAACTGCTCCTGGCCAGGGTCAGCGATGGCTTCCTGTTGGGAGAAACAGGACATCTGAGGGACATCTGCCACCCTCTGATCACCCCCCCCCCACCGGAAGCACTTTCTCCTGGGCTTCTCACTTCTCTGACCTCAGGGCTTGTGGGAGTGCCTCTGGTGTAGTCCTTGGGGGACTTCTTTACCTGTACTTGCTCCCAGGTGCTTCCACCAGCTTCAGGGCTTAAAATTAAACTCCATCTGCATGCTTCTGACTCTTCAGTTTCTGTCCTTAGCCCCAATAGCTCTTTACCTCCAGGTTCCTACATTCAGCATCCCCACGGTTGCTGGGTCCCTGCTAGTGGTTAGGTTATTGAAATAAATCCTTCCAATTCAGTTCTTCCCACCCACCAACCAGATCCTGGCCCTGGCCTCAGGGCTCTGGACCTCCTCATCCTCCCCGTAATCTGGTAACCACAGGGTTCATGCCCTGTGTGGCTGTGGTAAATTATTTTGACTCTTATACCTGCTAATAGGCGTCTCAGAAGGATGCTGTGCAAACCTGAACTTCTGCTTGTCCCCTCCAGACCTGCTTCTCCCACTTGAGGACCTGGCAGCTCCATCCTGCTGGTGGCCCTGGCCACTCCTCCAGGGCTCTCATTCTTTCACACCCCACTTCTGATTGGTCCACAGACTGCCCTCAAAATCCTTCAGATTCCCTTCCCCCCCCGCCCCCCCGCTTCCTCTCTTGGTGGGGCCACCATTCCCCCTCTTTGGAGCCCTGGCAGTGACCTCCCAAGTGGTATGTCCTAGAGTCCACTCCTACCCTCTACAGTTCAGTCTCCACCCAGCAGCCAGGTGATCTTTGAGAAACCTAAGTCATCCTGTCCCTCTGCCCAGAACCTTCTTATGGCTTTGAATAATAATGAAAACAAAATGCAAATGTAGCGCAAGGGAGGCCTTATCTGCTACTGCTCTGACTTCTGGTTGGGTTCAGCCCTTTGGGTCTCTTAATGTCTCTGTGGGTTCTTCACATTGAGATGTGCCCATCTATTCATCAGCTGATAGACATTTGGGCTGTTTCTGCCCTTTGACTATCGAGCATAGTGTTGTGATGAACGTTTGTGTATAAGTCTGTTTTAAACACCCTCGTACAGTTCTATGAGATTCGGATCTGGTGCATGGCCTCGGAAGTCATGCAGCGTCCCTTTTGCTGCATTCTGTAGGCTGTCAGTCCCTTACAGATCATGCAGATTCAAGGTGAGAACATACATCTCTCTTGTCATTGGGAGAACGTCAAAGAATTTTTAGCCACAATTTAAAAGTGCACGCAAATCCACTGGGATTTTAAGGTCCAGATGAAATGCTGCCTCCTCCGTGCAGGTATTAACTGCTTAGAGTTCTATCACGATGCATACTTCTCTGACTCCTGGTTCTTTATGAACTAATTGCCATTATGCACCTTATTGTACTGGTTGATAGCTGTGTGTCTGCCTCTTCCCTTGATGCCACGCTGCTGTCATCAGCTCTCAGGGTGTTTATCCAATGAGGGGGATGAACTAGCTGGCTCTGAGGGTCCTTCCTGCACTGATGTTCTGTGAGCTTCACTTGGCTCTCCGTGAGAGGCTTTCTCCATGAGAGGGAGAGCACAGTGCCCAGCATGTGCCTGGAGAGTGGGAGTTTCAAGGGCTTTGGATTATCTCATTAGCACAGGGTGGCCTGGGCATTTGCTTTTCTCCCCCTCTATTTCTACTTGAAAAAGAGTCATGAAGGGGTGAACACTTTCTGTCCTGGGTAGAGGCTGTTGAGCTGAGTTTCTCTACCAGGGCACTATTGACATTTGGAGAGGGATCATTAGGATATTTAGCGTCACCCCTGGCTTCTACCCATTAGATGTCAGTAGCACTGCCCCCACTCCCGAGTCTTGTCAACCCCAAATGATTCCAGACATTGCCCAGTGTCCCCAGTGGGCAGAACTGTCCCAGGTTGAGACCCACAGCTGTAGAGACAGACATGTTATTTGTAATTCCAGCCTCTGGAATTAGAGTATTCAGAGAATTCAGTATGCCTCTTGAGTCCCTAAAGTTTTCTGTCCTTGTGTTGCCTGCAGATAAGACATGTGGCAGTAAATCCCATCACTCCAGCTGACCCTAGGCTCCTTGTAAAAGAAAAATGAACCAAAGACTTGACCAGGCAATTCGTAGGAGAGGAAATCAAATAAGACAACAAACATATGAAAAGATATTTAATCTCATTAGTAATCAGAGAGCTGGAAATTAAACTAATAAGATAAAATTACATACCCTCCAGTAGGCTAAAAATTATAATAAAGCCTGAAGATACCAGGTGCTTACATGGTTACAAGAGTAATATGCATTCTTTGTGGTAAACTCAGCGTAGAGAAAATGCAAACCCCATAACCCAGGGTTAAGAAGTATTACCGTATTGGAATATAGTATTTCAATAATATTTATTCTGCAGAAATATATATTGCACATTATCAGTGTCAAACTGTGCATGTAGCTTTGACCTTTATTGTGAAATCTAACCTAGATAGAGAAAAGTGAGCAAGGGCTTTAACGAGTATAAAGTGAAAATCTGTCCTCACCATGCAGATTGAGAAACAGCATGTTGACAATAGCCCCGTAGAACTCCGTGAGCCCCATTGTGATCCCAGCCCCCTCTCCCCTACAGAGGTGACGACTATCTGATTTTTGTGTAGTCATTTTATTTTCTACTTCTACCGCCTGTGTATGTGGCCCTAAATAATACAGTGTAGTTTGGCCTGTCTTTTAATGTTACAGAAATGGAATTGCACTGGATGTAGGCTTTTGTGTTTTGCCTCTGTCCCCCAACATGGCTAATGATCTGTTGTGTGTGTTTGTAGTTCATTCATTTTCATCGCTGTGTATTTTTCTGCTGTTTGAATATACTGTAAGTTTTTGCAATGCATTATCTTATTGATGTATATTGAGATAATTTCCAGTTTTTGTCTGCTTCAAGCAGTGCTGCCATGGGCATTCTTCTACATATGGGCACAGATTTCTCTGGGAAAGGAGTAGGGGGCCTGTGAGGTCCAATTGTTTTCATAGTAACACAAGGATGTGAATTGCCTTTTGCACCTTTTTCTCATGAGTGTATAGTGGAACTTCCCACAGTTGGTGTGACATGTGCTATCATTGCTCTGATGGCTAATGGAATGTGTGTGTTGTGTTTTAAAAGTGTTTCAGCTTTAATTGCTAATACTGTAAATATCAATGGCTATAACCCACTTAAGCACAAGATCTTTGACATTCTCAATTGTTAAGTATATTGAATCCTAAGGCTAAAAAGTTTGAAAATTGCTGTTCTAGGGTTATACTTAGTTGTATTTCTGGGTTAAACGATATTTGTAATTTCAATCTTACAGGTGTTGCTACACAGTCTTCCAGAGTGGTTGTTCTGGTTTATCTTCGTATCAGCAGTGTATAATAGTCTCTGTTGTACCACAATCTCACTAACACTTGGTATTGTCAGCCTTGAGTATTACGTGAGCTGCTGGTGGTTTTCTAATTTTATATTATTATGGTTGGTTTTGCATCTCTCTGCTTACTCATGAGGTTGAGCATCTTTGCATATATTGTCTCTTGATTTTTTTCTTTTATGAATTGCCTGGTCAAGTCTTGGTTCATTTTTCTATTTTTTAAACTTAATTTACTTATTTTAAATTTACATTCAAGTTAGTTAACCTATAGTGTAATACTGATTTCAGGAGTAGAATTTAGTGCTTCATCACTTACATGTAACACCCAGTGCTCATCCCAACAAGTGTCCTCCTTAATGCCCCTTGCCCATTTAGCCCATCCCCCCCACCTCCCCTCCAGCAACCCTCCGTTTGTTCACTGTATTTAAGAGTCTCTTATGGTTTGTCCCCCTCCCTGTTTTTATATTATTTGGGCTTCCCTTTCCTTATGTTCATCTGTTTTGTATCTTAAATTCCACATAGGAATGGAGTCATATGATATTTGTCTTTCTCTAATTTCACTTAGCATAATATATTCTAGTTCCATCCATGTAGTTGCAAATGGCAAAATTTCATTCTTTTTGATTAATATTCTATTGTGTGTGTATATATATCTATATCTCACATCTTCATTCATCCGTGGATGGACATTTGGGCTCTTTCCATACTTTGGCTATTGTCAGTAGTGCTGCTATAAACATTGAGGTGCGTGTGTCCCTTTGAAACAGCACACCTGTATCCCTTGGATAAATACCTAGTAGTGCAATTGCTGGGTTGTAGGGTAGTTCTATTTTTAATTTTTTGAGGAACCTCCATAACTGTTTTCCACAGTGGCTGCACCAGTTTTCATGCCCACCAGTAGTGCAAAAGTGTTCCCCTATTTCTGCATCCTTGCCAGCATCTGTTTCCTACATTGTTAATTTTAGACGTTCTGACAGGTGTCGGGTGGTGTCATTGTGGTTTTGATTTGTATTTTCCTGATGATGAGTGATGTTGAGCATTTTTTTCATGTGTCTGTTAGCCATCTGGATGTCTTTGGAAAAGTGTCTATTGTCTTTTGTCCATTTCTTCACTGGATTATTTGTTTTTTGGGTGTTGAGTTCGCTAAGTTCTTTATAGATTTTGGATACTAACCCTTTATCTGATATGTCATTTGCAAATATCTTCTCCCAATTCATTGGTTGTCTTTTAGTTTTACTGATTGTTTCCTTCACTGTGCAGAAGCTTTTTATCTTGATGAGGTCCCAATAGTTCATTTTTACTTTTGTTTCCCTTGCCTCTGGAGACATGTCAAGTAAGAAGTTGCTGCAGCCGAGGTCAAAGAGGTTGTTGCCTGTTTTCTCCTGTAGGATTTTGATGGCTTCCTCTCTGACCTTTAGGTCTTTCATCCATTTTGAGTTGATTTTTGTGTATGGTATAAGAAAGTGGTCCAGTTTCATTCTTCTGCATATTGCTGTCCAGTTTTCCCATCACCATTTGCTAAAGAGACTTTTTTCATTGGATATTCTTTCCTGCATTGCCAAAGATTAGTTGGCCATACGTTTGTGGCCATATTTCTGGGTTCTCTATTCTGTTCCATTGATCTGAGTGTATGTTCTTGTGCCAGTACCATACTGTCTTGATGATTACAGCTTTGTAATACAGCTTGAAGTCCGGAATTGTGATTCCTCCAGCTTTGGTTTTCCTTTTCAGGATTGCTTTGGCTATTAGGGTCTTTTTTGGTTCCACACAAATTTTAGGATTGTTTGTTCTAGCTCTATGAAGAATGCTAATGTTATTTTGATAGGGATTGCATTGAATATGTAGGTTGCTTTGGGTAGTATTGACATTTTAACAATATTTGTTCTTCCAATCTATGAGCATGGACTCTTTTTCCATTTTTTTTTCTGTTGTCTTCAATTTCTTTCATAAGCTTGCTATGGTTTTCAGTATATAGATTTTTCACCTCTTTGGTTAGGTTTGTTTGTAGGCATCTTACGGTTTTTGGTGCAGTTGTAAATGGGGGATTGATTCCTTGATATCTCCCTCTGCTGCTTCATTATTGGTGTATAGAAATGCAAGAGATTTCTGTATGTTGATTTTTATATCTTGTGACTTTACTGAATTCATATATCAGTTCTAGCAGTTTTTTGGTGGAGTCATTTGGGTTTTTCATTTAGAGTATCATGTCATCTGTGAAGAGTGAGAGTTTGACTTCCTCCTTGCCAATTTGGATGCCTTTTATTCCTTTGTGTTGTTTCATTGCTGAGGCTAAGACTTCCAACACTATGTTGAATAACAGTGGTGAGAGTGGACCACCTTGTCATGTTCCTGACCTTAGGGGGAAAGCTCTCAATTTTTCTGCATTGAGGATGATATTAGCGGTGAGTCTTTTGTATATGGCTTTTTTGATCTTGAGGTATGATCTTTCTATCCCTACTTGAGGGTTTTTATCAAGAAAGGATGCTGTATTTTGTCCAGTGCTCTCTCTGCATCTGTTGAGAGGATCGTGTGGACATTGATTGCTTTATGGATATTGAACCAGCCCTGCATCCCAGGAATAAATCCCACCTGATCGTGGTGAATAATTCTTTTAATGTATTGTTGGATCTGATTGGCTAGTATATTGTTGAGAACTTTTGCATCCATGTTTATCAGGGAAATTGGTCCATAGTTCTCCTTTTTAGTGGGGGGTCTTTGTTTTTGGAATCGAGGTAATGCTGGCCTCATAGAATGACTCTGGAAGTTTTCCTTCCATTTCAATTTTTGGGAACAGCTTCAAAAGAATAGGTGTTAACTCTTCTTTAAATGTTTGGTAGAATTCGCCTGGAAAGCCGTCAACCCTGGACTCTTGTTTGTTTGGAGATTTATTACTGATTCAATTTCTTTACTGGTTATGGGTGTATTCAAAATTCCTATTTCTTCATGTTTCAGTTCTGGTAGTTTATATGTATTTAGGAATTTTTCCATTTCTTCCAGATTGCCCAATTTGTTGGCATATAATTGCTCATAATAATTCTCTTATTATTGTTTGTATTTCTGCGGTGTTGGTTGTAATCTCTCCTCTTTCATTCATGATTTTATTCAGGTCCTTTCCTTTTTTTGATCAATCTAGGTAGGAGTTTATCAATTTTGTTATTTCAAAGAACCAGCTCCTGGTTTCATTGATTTGTTCTGTTTTTTTTTTTTTTTTTTTTGATTTAGATATCAGTTCTGCTCTAATCTTTATTATTTCCCATCTTCTGCTGGTGTGGGGCTTTATTTCCTGTTCTTTTTCTAGCTCTTAAGGTGTAAGGTTAGGTTGTGTATCTGAGACCTTTCTTCCTTCTTTAGGAAGGCCTGGATTGCTAAATACTTCCCTCTTAGGACTACCTTTGCTGCATCCCAGAGGTTTTGGGCTGTGGTGTTATCATTTAATTGGCTTCCATGTACTTTTTAATTTTTTATTTAATTTCTTGGTTCATCCATTCATTCTTTAGGGGGATGTTCTTTAATCTCCAAGTATTCATGGTCTTTCCAAATTTTTTTTCTTGTGGTTGATTTCGAGTTTGATAGTGTTGTGGTTTGAAAATATGCACGGTATGACCTCCATATTTTTGTACTTGTTGAGGGCTGTTTTGTGTCCCAGTATGTGACCTGTTCTGGAGAATGTTTCATGTGCACTCAAGAAGAATGTGTATTCTGCTGCTTTAGGATGAAATGTTCTGAATATATCTGTTAAGTTCATCTGGTGCAGTGTGTCATTCAAAGCCATTGTTTCCTTGTTAATTTTCTGCTTAGGTTATCTGTCTATTGCTGTAAGTGGGGTCCCCTACTATTATTGTATTGTTATCAATGAGTTTCTTTATGGTTGCGATTAACTGATTTATATATCTGGGTGATCCACATTGGGGGCATACATGTTTACAATCAGTATATATTCTTGGTGGATAGAGCCCTTAATTATATAATGCCCTCTTTCATTTCTTGTTACAGTCTTTATTTTAACATCTTGTTGGTCTCATATAAGTATGGCTACTTAAGCTTTCTTTTGGTGACCATTAGCATGATAGATGATTCTCCATCCCCTTACTTTCAATCTGAAGGTGTCTTTAGGTCTAAAATGGGTCTCTTGTAAGCAGCATATAGATGGGTCTTGTTTTCTTATCCATTCTTATACCCTATGTCTTTTGATTGGAGCATTTAGTCCATTGTCCCTTGACATTTAGAGTGAGTACTGAAGGATTTGAATTTAGTGACATCGTGTTGCCTGTAGAGTTGGTTTCTGGGGATGTTCTCTGGTCCTTGCTAGTCTTTGTTGCTTTTGTTTCATCTTTTCTCCCCTCAGAGAGTCCCCCTTAAAATTTCTTGCAGGGCTGGTTTAGTGGTCACAAACTCTTTAGTTTTTGTTTGGGAAGCTCTTTATCTCTCCTTCTATTTTGAATGACAGCCTTGCTGGATAAAGAATTCTTGGCTGCCTATTTTCCAATTCAACATGTTGAATATATCCTGCCACTCCTTTCTGGCCTGCCGAGTTTCTGTGGATAGGTCTGCTGTGAACCTGATGTGTCTTATAGGTTAAGGATTTTTCCCCCTTGCTGCTTTCATGATTCTTTCCTTGTCAGTGTATTTTGTAAATGATGTGCATTGTTGATGGTTGGTCTTTGTTGAATCCAATGGGCGTTCTCTGTGCTTCTTGGATTTTGATGTCTGTGTCTTTCCCCAGATTAGTAAAGTTTTTTGCTATAGTTTGCTTACATAAACCTTCTGCCCCTTTTTCTCTCTCTCCTTCTTCTGAGACTCCTATAATTCAGATGTTATTCCTTTTAAATAGGTCAACTGAGTTCTCTAATTCTTGTATTGTGCTCTTTTGCCTTAGTTTCCCTCTTTTTTTCTGCTTCATTATTCTCCATAATTTTACCTTCTATATTGCTGATTCGCTGCTCTGCTTCATCCATCCTTGCCATTGTGGCATCCATTCGAGATTGCATCTCCATTGTACCATTTTTAATTTTGTCCTGACTAGATTTTACTTCTTTTGTCTCTGCAGAAAGGGATTCTATACTTTTTTCAACCACATCTTATTATTGTGGTTCTAAATTCTAGTTCAGATATCTTGCTTATATCTGTGTTGATTTAAGCCCCGGCTGTCATTTCTTCCTGTTCTTTCTTTTTGGGTGAATTCCTTTGTTTTGTCATTTTTTTTTTAAATTAAATCATTTTTATTGCTAGAAGTTAATTGACAAGTGTTAAAGAGAAAAATTCACAATTTCTATTAAAGAACTGAAGGCTTGGTATATATAATTTAGGAATTGCTACAAACATAACCGTTCAGCTTTATGTGAAGGTTAACAGAACGGGGTTCTTGCACTGAAGCTAAAGATGAACACGATGTATTATTTTAAACTAGAATATTTAAACCACTCTAAAGAATTACGTGTCTCTTAGCTAATGTTATAATTCTATCATATTACTTAGGTTCAAGTTCTTCCTTCAAAGAGTCATCAGAATAACATGGATTGAAGAGACTTTCGAACACTTGCCATCTCTTGCTGCTGCTTTATGAACTGCTCATATAACTGTCTAATTGTTTTCAGTCTCTGGCTCTGAACAATTCTAGATTGTTGAAAAACTTTTGTTGCTGTCGAAACAGGTTAGCTAGTTTTTCTTCTTGTTCCTCAGCTTTCTGCACATCTATATCCCACTGATGAAACAAAGCCAGAAATTGCTGAGAATACTCTTGGTTAAGCTTCTGCCTTTGCTCTTGTTGGGTTTTCCAAACATGTTCAATTTTCTGGTTACTAGTTTTGAGAGAAGCCTTGGTATACATTTCTAGTCTTTTTCTCTTGGCAAGAAGAGCCTTGTTAATATCAGCTCCAAATCTTTCCAGCATATTTTGTACTTCACCCCCGACATCTTCAAATATTCCTGCAGATGTCCTTTTTTTCCCATGCTTATCAATTACTGGAGTCTTCCGTTCAGTGACATCCTCCTCTGAACCACTCAGATCTTTTTTATCTTCTTTCTCAAAGTCATAGGCTCTTACGACCTGATCCTCCACTGATGTCTTTCCAGATTTTCCTGTATGCTTTCTTCCAGACGGCACCATATTTAGATGTTTTCTCAGGTATCCACTTAGCTGTCGCGACGCTCCTCTTGTTTTGTCATTTTGGAGGAAGAAAAAGAATTAGTAAAATAAAAAATAAATTAAATTAAAAACAACACAAATAAAGGAAGCTAGATCCTAGGTGTGTTTGGGTTTGGTTGTTGAAAGAAGGTTGATAGAGAAAAAAGGGAAAGAAAAGAGAATAAGAAGAAAAGGATTTAAAAATTAAAAATTATATAATAAAATAGAATAAAATGAAATGAAAGTGAAATAGAATGAAAAATTTACACAAAACAAAAAACATAGTAAAAAAGAATTAAAATTAAAAATAAATTTTTTTCTATATCCAAGAAGAGTTAAAAAAAACAGTTTAAACAAAGACAGAAGCAAAAAAAAAAACAGATGAATAATCAAACAGAATGAA
Organism: Cryptoprocta ferox; assembly: GCA_028646485.1. Taxonomy (NCBI): domain Eukaryota; kingdom Metazoa; phylum Chordata; class Mammalia; order Carnivora; family Eupleridae; genus Cryptoprocta; species Cryptoprocta ferox. Next base: position 3,682,035 of record CM053579.1, read on the forward strand.
ACTCGAATGAGGTTACATCTAGTTTCCTCTAGAACTGAAACTGTGAAGCACACTATAGTCCATACACTAAGCAGGCAGAAAAACTTCTGCTGATCTTCTAGGGGATGTGCTTGGAGGGTACATTTGGGTGGGACTTGGTGTAACGGTTCTGTTCTCACTAAGGGTGGCACTGCTTAGTTTACTGTGATGGATCAGTGCACATTCGCATGTGCGTGCCTGTGTGGGAGAGGTGGAAATGGCTTCACCCACCTTCCTAGTCTCTGGCACAGGAACTTTGGGCTCTCACCGACTTGCAGTCAAGCACCCTTCCTTGTCTCAGGCTTCTGTCTACTCCTGGCCTCCACCCTGTCTGTATCCAAGCCATCAGCATGCCAGGAGGCTCTTCCCTTCAGAGTTTTATCACGGATGGGTCTGTGTTTCCAAACCCCTCACATCAGACACTCCTTTGGCTTGGACCTGCTCTGACCCTCTGGGAAGGGTCACTCTGAGCAGTGGCTGGGTGCCAGCTTGCCACAGAGAACGGTCATGTGAGTGCACTGCAGCAGAAGTTCAGAGATTGTGGCAAATTGCAACACACAGCCGGTACCAGGTTTCACTGCACTCTGGCATCTTTGTTCTAATAGTAGCAAATGTGGCTATTCTCTGGGGTCCACTGGGACCTTTGCCTGTGGATAGGCCATGTGGCCTCTACCAAATGCCCTCCAAGCAGGGAAACCACTTCTCCCCGTGTGGCCCATGGACCCCCTCAGGCCTTGCTGCCTGCTCTTGGAGATTCGCCCTTCCTCCCCATCAGAGCACTGCCTGGTATTGAGCTCCAGAATTTCTGACTCTCTGCTCCCCTGTTGATAGAGTCCTAATGGTATTTAAACCCTCTCCTTTCTCCCTGTTAATGGTTTTGGGGAACAGATTTCTTGCTCAGTCCCTTGTGAGAGTTTTCACTCCCTCTCTCTCCAGCTACTTTTGGGGGAGTCCTTTTCCTGTGCTCTCCCGATGCGCCACACTCTCCCCCTCTTTCTGTGTTCTCTCTTGGCAAAAACAGCTCCCTACCCTCCATGGCTTTTCTCTCCCCCAGTTCCTCTCCACACCACGTTCCTGCTGGGTTCTGTGGCTCAAGTTATATAGATTGTTGTTAATACTCAGATTAATTTCCTAGGTGTGCAAAATGGTTTTGTGCTGATCTAGCTACATTTCAGGGACGAGACCAGCTGAGAACTTGTGTGCTGCTCCACCATCTTAAAAGAAGAAAACCCATTTTTCTATTTTTCTGTTATCACTTACAATGCTTTATTTCCTCTTGTGCTTGGCTATTCTTGGCTGTGTACTGTTTATTGCCCTTGAAATATATATGTGGGGGTTCTTTTGAAGGCTAGGATAAATGTGTCTTGTTCCAGAGATTTGTATTTGATTTTGTCAGGTGCTTTGGGATGTTAATCATCTGGGCCTTCCTAAAATAGGTTCCTAAGTTCTAAGCTTCCCCCCTTATTTCTCCAGCATGAATGCAGCCTTCCTTGCAGCCCTCTGGAGGCCAAACTGGGGAAGGACAAGTTTGTTTCTGAGTCACCCTTATGTCAAGGGTGTAGATCCTTGGGGTCCCGGTTTAATGTTGGAAGAATTTGCTATTAGATTTCCTTGATTTAGGTGGCATGGTCCATGCTTCATACCCTTTTGCCTGCCTTGGAAGGTTGTGGAAACAAGTTTATCGAGTTTGGCAAATGCCTTCAGGGCAGACAGTTGGGTGTGCATGGGTTCCTAGTCTCTGGATTTCTTACCTTCTGATAGGTTTTGTTGTGTTTGTTCTTACCATCTTGTCAGGTCTTCAGGGCTTTTAATGGGATGTTCTCAAAATCAACTATTTTCATTGCTTTTAATTGGAAGGTTGGTCCAAATGATATATCCTGCCATTGCTAGAAACACAAGTTGAGATACATAAATATTGTGTGTTTGCGTGTGTTTATTTTTATCCTATTTATGTAACCTCATATTTTATTAAGTAAAATTGTTTTGAATACATGATTTTTGATGGATATTGCAGTGGAGTCTAGGTCTTTGCTGTTATAAATTACATTTCAATATCTTTGTTCATAATATTTGGCTGAGGATAATGGTACCTAATTACAGGGTGGCTGGGAGAGGTGGGAGAGAGAATATCTGAACCTTAGTGCTCAATTCATGCCAATGATTGTGACTGTTATCACCCGTGCATGTGGAACAGCCAAGGGGGCACGTGGAGCAGGCCTGACTAACGGCCTCGGTGTTTTCTGTGGAGGGAACACAAAGACAAGTCTTGTGTTGCAAGTGAGAGGAGCCAGCTAGAGAGTGAAGGTTGGAAGGAGTAATGCTGGAGGAAGCCGATTAAGGAACCTTGAATTGCCAAGGCAGCCTGAGGGCCTGGCTCGAGTAGCACACCCGGAGCTGGTGTCTGTGCTCATGCCAATCAGCATGGGGATGTGAGGTCTGCTCCTGCAACACAGCCCCAGCCCAAAATGCAGCAAGGCATAGTTGGCTCCATCCTTGAAGTGTTAAGTGCTGCTTGGGTGCCAGGCACCCTGTTGGTGCTGGGACAGCCGAGATGACTCAGGCACTGGCTTTGCTTCAAGGAGCTCCCAGTTTAGTGGGGCCAGACGGTGTGTTTTCCTGTCAGTGTCAGGGATTGGTGGGACAGAGGACAGAATACTGTGACACAGATTGTCAGTGTTGCCTGGAGTCTGTTGTGACTGAGCTGGGCCTGAGCCACATGACAGAGGAGGAGTTAGTTGAATGCCCAAAGGGGAACAGGAAGGTATGACAAAGGGCTGCCTGGCAGGCTGTGCAAGTGTGCTGGGGCAGGAACTTGGGCCAGGGTTGAGAAGACTGCGTGGACACCAGAGAGCGGGGTTTCCGAGGCAGGGCAGTTTCTTTTCCAGAATCGGGATGGAGTTTCCTTTAGCAAAGGGAGGTGAGCCAAGGATGTTGGGAATGAGGAAGGAAGTGAAGCACTGAGGGTGGGATCTGCAGAATACCCAGGCCACAGATACTAGTCTAGGCCAGGGTGACTTGCAGTAGAAAGGGAGCCAGGCCATTGCCAGGAAGCTCCACTGTGCTCCGTGACTAGAAAGGAATGTGCTAGAAGTCAGGTAGAGGACAGCCTCAAGGAAAGGGGCAGCGGCCAGATGGTTGCAGTCTCAAAAGAGGAGGGAGGTCTGTCTGACAGGTTGGTTTTTTTGTGCAGCCGCAATCTTCCCTCTAGATGAGGAAACGGGCAGAAAATCACCATGGGACTTGCCCATGGTCACAGATAGGACCTTTATGTCCGCTGCCTCTGAAGCGCAGAAGCCTTTGTCTGGCAGGTTGAGTTCCCTTCCCCTCCTGCATGTTAACACAATTCCATTTTTACATACTGCACAATTCAGTGGTTTTTCATATATTCACAGAGTTGAACAGCAATGACCACTCCAGAATCTTGGAGCACTGTTCACTCTGAAAAGAAACCCCATTCCCCACTCGCTGGCCACCCCACCTCCTCAGCCCTGGCAACCACTAATCTCTTTTCAGTCTCTATGGATTTGCTGGTTCTCAGCATTCCATACAAACAGTCATGCGGTATTTCTCCTCTCGTGACTGGCATCTTTTATTTAGCACTGTGTTGGCAAGATGCATCCATGTTCTAGCATGCATCTGTACTGAATGCCTTTTGATGGCCAAATAGTATTCCAATGTGTGGGCATAGCATTTTATTTATCCATTGGTTAGTTACAGACATTTGGGTTTCTACTTTTTGTCTGCTGTGAATACTGCTGTAAACATTTGCATATACGTTATTGTGTAGATTTCAGTTTTCAGTTCTCTTTGGTGGAATTGCTAGGTCACATAGTAACAGTTTAACTTTTTAAGGAACTGTCAGGCTGGTTTTCAAAGCTGCTGTATCTTTTTTATTTTTTTTTATTTATTTTTTATTTTTAAGAGGGAGAGAGAGTGCTAGCAGTGGAGGGGCAGAAAGAGAGGGAGACACAGAATCTGAAGCAGGCTCCAGGCTCCAAGCTGTCAGCACAGAGTCCGATGCAGGGCTCGAACTCACGAACTGTGAGATCATGACCTGAGTTGAAGTCGGACGCTTAACTGACTGAGCTACCCAGGCACCCCAAAGCTGCTGTATCATTTTACATTCCCACCAGCAGTATATGATGGTTCCAGTTTCTCCACATTCTTACCAACTCTTTAATTTCGTTGTTTCTGTTTTTTTTTTTAAAGGAGAAACCCTAATGAGTGCGCAGTAGTATTTCCTTGTGGCTTTAGTTTGCATTTCCCTAATGACTCATGAAGTTGAGCATCCTTTCATGTTCTTATGGGATCATGTCCTTGAATGACAGTCTGTCCAGTGCAAAGGGTGTTAAACTGAGGGCCAGGAGGCCCGGAGCTAACCCTAACCCCACCCCAACTCACAGTGGGTGCTTTACATTGCTTGTTAGATTTATGGATTCCCAGGTCCTTTATGGTATAGCGTTCCTGTTTTGAATGAATTTAGCATCCCCAAACCCCTTCTTGTCTCTTTCCGTCCATCACCCTCTCCCTTTCTTTGATTCTTCTCACTTGTCTGAGGACCCGCTCAGGTTTTCCTTCATCCTGTCATAGCTCTGCCCCCTCCCTCCCTTTTCAGCTCATTTCCTTTCCCTCTTCAAATTTCTATTCCCTGCACTTTCTCCTCCTCTCCCTTAATTTCTCAAACAGGAACGTGACTTCTGTCATTTGCCCCACTGGTCTACTGAAAGGTTTCATTAAGGCCACCAGGGTTAATGTTGGTTATTGAGTAAGTTTAGTCGAGAGCAGGTGATGTAATGGGACATAGAACTGATAACGGAGAAGGTTTAGACTAGTGATGTCCAAACGGTGGGCCCCAATGGCCTTTGAAATGACACTGGAGTCAAGCATTGTCTGTAGACACAGTAATGAAGCTGGGTCATTCATGTGCTGCAATCTAAAGTATATTTAGATGTTACTCTGATTTAAAAAATTGCAGAAATCTTAGGATCTGGTAGAGTAGGTCTTCATAAATTACACTTTTTTTGAAATTTCCTACTTCCCCATGTGTTTCATGCATATATACTTCAGGGTTAACTTTTCAAATTAAAAAAAGTCCATTTGGATTTTGATTGGAATCACATTGACTTGATTTTTAGAGAGCCAGTTTTTTTTTTATATCAGTATTGAACTTTCCCATCCAAACACAAGGTTTCCCTCTCTATTTAGTTCTGTGTTTTTTGTGTTTTATAACTTTCTTCATGTTTATAATTCACATTTCATATTACTTATTCCCAAGTACTTTATAGTGTATACTCCTGTTGTAAATGGGCTCTTCTTTTCCTGTTAAATTTCCTAAGTTGATGGTGTTTGGGATCTGAGAAAGCTACTGAGTTTTGTATATATTTTTATTACCAGCCACCTTCCCAGACCATCTTTATATTTCTCCTAGTTTTTCACTTGGTCCTCTTGGCATTCCTAGGTATATAATCATATAATCTGCAAATAGTGATGGCTTTGCCTCTTTTCCAGTATTTCTTTTCTTCCCCTTTGCAATTTCTTATCTGATTCTACTGACTAGCACAACCAGGACCATGTTAAACAATAGTGGTGCTAAAGGGCATCCTTGATTGTTCATGATTTGGGTTAAGGATAAATCCTTACTCCTATTTTACTAAGAATTTGGCTTTTTAAAAAATCAGAATTAAGATACTGTATTTTATCAAGTGATGTTTTGGCATATCTTACATCTGTCTGTTCCCCCTTTAACTTATAATAAATTACATCACCAGATCCCTCTCTAGCATCCAGGTGATCCTTGACAAGCCCACTGTGGTTTGGATGTGTTCTTTTTAAATATCTAACTGGGTTCTATTTGCATACACACTGGGTTTTTTTATTTAAATAAAATTGGTATATAACATTATATTTCTGGTATACAACATACTCTTTCAGTATTTGTATATGTTACAAAGTGATCGCCACAATAAGTGTAGTTACCATCTGTCACCATACAATTGACCCCCCCCACTTACCCCCAACACTCCTTACCCCTCTGATAACCACCAATCTGTTTTCTGTATCAATGAGTAGGTTTTGTGTTGTTTTGATTTTTAGATTATTTATATAAGTGAAGTCATGTATTTGTCTTTCTCTGTCTGGCTTAATTCACTTAGGACAGTATCCTCAAGGTCTATCCATGTTGTCGCAAATGGCAGTATTTTCTTTTTTTTTATGGCTGAGTCCATTTTGTGTGTGTGTGTGTATGTGTCCCCCCCCTTTTTTTTTTTTATCAGTTCATCAGCGGACATTTAGGTTGTTTCCATATCTTGGCTATTGTAGGTAATGCTGCAGTGAACACAGAGGGACATCTATCTTTTCGAATTAGTGTTTCCATTTTCTTCAGATAAATATCCAGAAGTAGAATATCTGGATCATAGGGTAGTTCTATTTTTAACTTTTTGAGGAACCCCCCTACTCTTTGTCAGTGGTGGCACCAATTTACGTTCCTAGAAACTGTGCACGAGGATTCCCTTTTCTCCACATCCTCTGCAACACTTATTATTTATCTCTTTGATAGTAGCCATTCTAACAGCTGTGAGGTGGTATCTCATCGTGGTTTTGATGTGCATTTCCCTGATGGTGAATGATGTTGAGCATCTTCACATATCTCTGTTGGCCATCTGGATGTCTTCTTTGGAAAAATGTTTGTTTAGATCCTCTGTTCATTATTTTTATTTTTTAAAGATTTTATTTTATTTTTAGAGAGCATGACCGAGGGAGAGGGGCAGAGGGAAAGGGAGGGGAGAGGGGGAAGGGGAGAGGGAGAATGAATCAGAATCCCAAGCAGGCTCCAAGCTCAGTGCGGAGGTTGACAGGCTCAAACCCATGACCCTGGGATCATAACCTGAGCCGAAATCAAGAGTCAGATGCTCCGCCACCCAGGTGCCCCAAAAGTTTTTATTTTAATTCTAGTTAGTTAACATATAGTGTTAACTAACTAGAATTAAGTTAGTTAACTTAATTCTACTGAGCCACCCAGGTGCCCCAAAAGTTTTTATTTTAATTCTAGTTAGTTAACATATAGTGTTATATTCGTTTCAGCACTTCCCTATGTCACTCAGTGCTCATCATGACAAATGCACTCCTTAATCCCCATCACCTATTTCACCCAACTCCCATTCCTCTCTCTTGTAACCATCAGTTTGTTCTCTATAACTAAGACTGTTTCTCAGTTTCTCCCTCTCTCTCCCTCTGCTCACTTTTTTTTAATTCCACATATGAGTGAGATCATATGGTATTCGTCTTTCTCTAACTGACTTATTTCACTTAGCATTAGTCTGCCCATCATTTTGAAATCGAATTCTTTGTCATTGAGTTCTTTATATATTTTGGATATTAAGCCCTTATCCGATATATTGTTTGCAAATGTTTTCGTCCATTCAGTAGGTTGCCTTTTCATTTTGTTGGTTTCCTTTGCTGGAAGCTTTTTTTGTTGTAGTCCCAATAGTTTATTTTTGCTTTTGTTGCCTTTGCTTTGTGAGTCTGATCCAGAAACTCAACACCAAGACCAATGTCTTATTCATGATTTTTGTATCAATATCCAAAGGTGAAATTAGCTTTTAGCATACATTTTCTGTGCTACCTTTTATGGGTATCATTTAAAAGTGGAAAGTTCTTTCTCATTTCTCTGCTCTGGAAAGTTTCAACAGTTAAGAAATCCACTGTGTTTCAAGAATTGAAAGAATTCTGTAGATTGAGCCTGCTTGATTCTTTTAGAGAGACAGTTCATAGACAGCTTTGCCATTTTTCTTTGTGGTTCTTGCTCTGTTTAGATTTTTTTCCTCTTGATTAATTTTTGATATTTTACATAGTTTCAGAATAATATTCTTTGAATCCAATTGAATATAACCTCCATAAAGACCAGATTTTTTGTCTGTTTTGTTTACTGCTGTATTCCTAGGACATAAAACAAGGTAGGGCACATAGAAGGTGCTTACAAATATTTGTCAAATGAATGAAAGAGGGGATCAATGAATAAAGTCAGGTTTCTTGCATTCATGAACAAAAGTCGTAAAAGCTTTGTCTTATTTTGATTTCCTTTGTGTTAGTAGTCTCTTCTTTCTTGTTCCTAATTTGCATATCAGTTACTTTCTCCTTTCTTGATTAGGTTAGTGAGTTATTTATCTGTTCTGGTGATCACTTTTTCTTTTTAAATAAACCTAGGGAGAAGGCACAAGTTCCCTATTAGAGGAAAGGAAGCCAGGTTCACTTTACTCTTCTTCATGACACTGTTGGATAGCAGAAGACATCAGAGCAGTCCCTCTACATAGATCTGAGGGGAAAAATATGTGATCCAAGTTGCCTCTGAGAGGCAACATGAAGGCATTCTGAAAAATGTAGGACTTTCTGTACAGAAATGTTGATAGTAGCTTTATTTGTAATTACCAAACACTGGAATCCTTCCCTGTCTTTGATGACTGAATGGATAAACAAACTGTGTCCATCCAGTCCATAGAATACTACTCAGCAATAAAAGGGAACAAACTTGATACACATAACAACCTGCTTGAACCTCAGATCAATTACACTGTGTAAAAGAAGCCAGTCTCAAAAGAATACATATTGCATTATTCCATTTCTACGAGTTCTTGAAAATATCCTTATAGAGATGGAGAACGGGATTAGTGGTTATCAGGGATTAGGGGCAAGTGAGAGGGAAGAGGGAAGAGGGGAGAAAGGTGGGTATGGTTATAAAAGGGCAGCATGAGGCATGGAGGTCTTCTTTATGTTGACCATGTTGATGGTCACATGAAACTACACCTGTGATAACATTGTATAGAACTGAATAAATACACCCAGCGAGTGCAGGTAAAAATACGAAAGCCTGAATAAGATGAGTAGATTGTATTAATGTCGATATCCTGATCATACGTACATGTGATCATATACTATAATTTTGCATAATATATATGAGCTTTAGGAGAAACTAGGCAAAGTGTACAAGGGATCTCTTTGCCTTATTTCTTACAACGGAATTGAATCTATAATTATCTCAAATTTCAATTAAAAATGTAATGCTTTTTAGGAGCTACATGTTGCTCAGGAGACATCTATTTAATAACCTACAACAGTCAAACAAGAGGTGATTCAAATAATGATTCAGAAGAGGGTAGGCTAAAGAAGGGAAGCGTTGGCAGTGAACACTTTCAAGAGAGCTGAAGCATTTCAACAGACCTCAGGCCCTAATGCCCTCTCCTGTGCTCCCAGAGAATGTCTGCTCCCCTTTCCAAACCGAGTATTTATCTTCTCTCTCTCTCTCCCAGTCCTTGGTACTTGGGAAGTCTTCAATGTTTGGTGACTAAGTCATCCTGTGCTAACTTTCTGGTTCATAAGCCTATAAAAAGCATTCACTGAAGGATTTCCTATAAATGAAAGCTCCCTAGGTCATTGAAGATACAATTGGATTTGCAGAGATTCGAATAACAAGCGGCTGGGTCAGAGCACTTCTGTTGTGTTTAAGCAAGACATGCAGCCACTGGAAGTACACCCTGTTTCATGTCTGGGCAGCCAGGCTCAGGCCTGGTTAGAGGCCAGATGTATTTATAGTGAGCAGGACATCTGCCCTACCCCTCCTCTTTCATGCCCTGGGTGCTTCCTTGCTTCTCCACCCTTCTCCCTCTGCCTGTTATGCAGGCCAGCCCTGGATAAGGGGCCAGGCAGCTGGACTGCAGTGTGGTTCCCTGTAGTCTCTGACTAGAATCACTTTCACACTGGCTTTCCTGTGAACATCCCATTTTGAAATGCAGTTTAAGTTTTTTATAGTTTTTGAAAACCTTGAGATACAATTCATGTACTATAAAATTCACCCCTTTACAGTATACAATGCAGTGGCATGGGGGATAGAGTTGTGTGACCAGCCCCTCCGTCTAGTTCCAAGACCTTTGCATCACCCCAAATGCAAACGGAAGGCCTGTACCTGTTAGCAGTTACTCGATGTTCTCCCCTTCCACAGCCCCTGGCAACCACTAACCAGCTTTCAGTCTCTAGGCACCTACGTCTTCTGGTCTGGTTATATCAATGAAATCATGCAGTATGTGGCCTTTTGTGTCTGGCTTCTTTCACTTAGCATGAGGTTTACAAGGCTCACCCAGGTTGTAGCACAGCTCAGGCCTTCATTTCTTTCTATGGCCAGGTCTGCTTGGGCTGCCAGCTCCTCCTCGCCAGCTTGCTCAGTTTCTTCAGAGGAGAGTGTCCAGCTTCTCTGGTGAGGGGGTGGGGGGCGTGGGAGGCGGAGGGAAGCAGCAGGTCTGTGCTCCTTCCTTGGCCACTTTCCTAGGCCCCTCCCCGTTCCTCCCCACCCCCCCCCCCACACTGACCTGAAGAGGGGGCCAGCAGGACTTGCACCCAGCCTCCACCTCTCCTTCTGGATAGTGGATGTGCTCATGAGCTTGGCTATTTGCAACATTTTGTCTTGCTACTATTTTTATTGGAAACATGTCCTATGTAGAAATTGACATCGGGAGAATTCACATCTTTATCATATCACATCCTTCCAGCCACAGCCTAGTATGTCTTTTCACTTGTTCAAGTCTTCATTTATGTTCTTGATAGTGTTTTCAATTGTTTCTTTACTTAGTTCTAGTATAATTATTAAGACCTCTTTTTATTGAGGTACAATTTACACACAGGAAAATGCTCAGATGTTAAGGTTTTCAGTGTTCTTCAATAGCATTTAAATGTTTTTGTGCCCTTGGCTTTAGTAAGGTTCTCAAGGATTTCTTTTATCGAGGTAAAACTTACAAATAGTAAACACTAAAGTATTAAGATCCTTAAGTTCCCTTTACATCACCTCCCAGACTCCCCCCGACCCCCATCCAAGCAACAGCTGATCTGATTTCTATGCCCTATTCTTCTAGAATTTCATAGAAATGACACCATATAATATTTACTTTTTTGTGTCTGATCTTTTTCATGCAGCATAATGTTTTCAGGGTTTGTCCACGCTCTAGTATGTACCTGCAATCCGTTTTATTGCTGAGTGGTTTGCGTCACATGGCTATATCACGTGTTGTTTGTCCATTCTCCTGCTCAGGGACATTTGGGTTGTTTCCAGTTTTGTGGTATTACAAATGAAGCTGCTAGGAACATTGGGGTAGAAGGCTTTTGGCGGACACGTGTTTTCATTTCTCTTGGATGAAGACCTCAGAGAGCAATTGCTGACTGCCAGGGTATGAACATGTTTAACTTTGTAAGAAAGTGCTAGAGCTTTCTAAAGTAGTTGTACCACCTCCGCTCCCACCAACAGTGTGGAAGAGTTGCAGTTCCCCCACACCTTCTCCTATATTTGCTGCCATTCTGCTCCTCTGCCTTTGCGTTCTCTGTTCTGTTCTCCTCCACCTGCATTCTTTGGTTGCCGGTCTCTCTTCCACCCCCTCCTGCTGCCAGTGCTTTTCTGACCTTCGCCAGGAGGTTCAGGGCACAGGGAATATAAATGTGCTCGGTCCACCATCTGGAATGAGCAGTCGGGGCAGATTCTTAGGTTTTTGAGTAGTCTCCAGTGTGGCGCTTTACCTTGAAGGTGTCTGTTACCAACACAAAAATGAAATTGTTCTCCTGCCTTGTTGTCTCCCTCTTCTCTGCATTTGTTTTCAAAGTAACAAAGACCAAAAATGATGATTTTGGTTCCCTCCAAGCCTTCTGATAAAGGAATATTAACCTTTCAGCCTAAACTTTACCGTACGTCCAAGAATAACTAAAGAGGAAATGAGACTATTGACATTTTACATGATTTCAAATGTTAAAGATCATTTTATGGGCAGGATTGAATGGAAGAACTGTGTGAGATGAAGGGTGGATGGTGGTGGGGGGGGTGAAATCCTTTCACTTGGTCCCCAGACGGTACATCCAATGTGTGTGGCTGCTACCGTCCCTGCTTGTCACCTCTTCAGGAAGATAACCGCCTGATGCTTTTTCTTGCTACACAGGCTTTCTTCAGGAGGAAAGGGACTCTGGGGCTGGTAGGCAAAGGGCCATGTGGGGTGGGGCAGTGGCTCTGGCTGTCCCAGCCCCTGTCAAAGGGGTATAGGACGTGGGGCCTTTTCAGTGGCAGCAATGCCTGGGTTGGGAGAATATGAGAAGAAAATCCATTGTGCACCAGGCGTTAAAACATGTTTCATGAACAAAATCCATACTTTTGGGGTTTGATCTATTGCTTAGGTAATCTTTTCAAGAATAGAGTGTAACCCTTCTAGAGTGGGATGGACACGTTTGTGTACTAAGCTACTAGGAAGCAATTTCATAAGCTAGAAAGCACTGCTGCTTTGTTGTTCTCACCTCTGAACCTCTGGTTCAAAACCTCCTGTCTTCCTTCTCTCAGGGATGTGTTGTCGAAACATGAACATGCTTTCAGAAAGGGACATTCCAGCCTGGGAGGGAAGCACACACAGCCAGCCCAGGCTGTCGGCCTGCTGACTTTAAACATCTTTCACCAGAATTTCTCCTAGCCAGAGAAGCCCAGGTGGGGGTGGGGTGACTGGGGAAGAAACCTAATTATGCAAATTTTGATCTTAAAGCTTTATTCGTATGTTTCCTGGCAGGCTGTTCTTTAATCTCAAGAGCAAGATTGCTCAGAATTACCATATATTCCAGTTAATTGCATTAAAATTATAGCAAAGGTTGTTTTTGCTATAATCAAGAATGATTTTGATTAATACTTATGAAATCAAATGCCTCCCCAGTGGTGGGGATGACAACAACCTTCTCAGTCATCTGTCCCTTCTTTTCCTTCCCTCCCCCTCTTCCAAAGGCATGAACATATTTGAAAGAATTTTCTTTTTTTAAATCTAGTTGCCTCTATGGATAGTGATTTTTTTTTTTTTAAAGAAAATTTCCCAGAGATGGAGGATGATTATTTTCCTGTCTTTAGTGCAAAGGTCATAAAAGAGTCCTTTCTCCAGGAAGGCAGATGGAGGGTCTGAGCAGAGGTCTCGGCTGATGAGGGTGACAAGAGCAATGCCATATGATTGGCAGAGATTCGGGGCACTCGAAAGCCTATCTTCTATTGGATCAGTAGAGGTTCTTGGGAAGACCTAGAAGAAGCCTTTTGGAGGAGACGTGACATCACACATGGAGAAGATGTTAGAATCCTACAGATAGGAGGGACACACAAAATGGGAAAAGGACCAAGGTGGGGGCAATGGGCATGAAAGGAATGGCTGCACTCGAGATTTTTCAGTGGAATCGATGGGCTTTTATGGGTGGTTACGGGCAGGAGGAATCAAGTGTAAGGTTACAGCCCAACTTGCCGCTTGAACAGCAGTAACTGGTGGTTCCACTTATTCAGAAGGCTGTGATTTGGGGGAACCTGGTCTTGGGAGGCAAAGGAGAGTGTTTGCTTTTAGCCCCACTCAGAAGCTGCCTGGTGACCCAGCTAGGGACTCGAGTCATTGTAGCGTGTGCCCTTTCACCGTGAGGCTGAGACAGTACCTCTCTTAACCTAGTTACTCCCCAGTTGATGTCCATGATAAGACCCGCTCGCCAGAGACAGTCATGAGAGCATTCTGGGCCGTGACGGATGATGTAGAGCGTTTAACACAGTGCCTGTGCCATGAAGGCCAACACCTGCGTGTAGCCAACCTCTTCCAGAGCCTTTCTGCCATAGTAACAAACCCCAAAGGGAAGATCACCCATCTTCCCCATCAGCAGAGAGGTGGGGACTTGGATGTGGCAAGGACACATGGAACCAGTGTTTGGCCAGTTGAATGACCCGCCAGTATTGGCGGAATGACTGCACTTGAGATTACCTACATGTGTACTCTGCGAGGACAGTAGAGCAGCGCTCCTGTCCTGACTCACGAGATGGGGAAGTAGAGGTAACTTGGGGATGCAGGGCTTGTCAGCACCGTTCTAGCCACCAGGAAGGTGAGTGTCAAGTGGAGGCCTGGAGCCATGAGTTTGGGGATCTCAACGTGAGATGAAAGCCAAGTCCACATCACTCAGGGAGGGGAAAAGAAGAGCAAAGGGACAGACGGATGGAGGAAGGCAGGCAGGAAGAGGTAACGGCATAGTTTAAGGCTGAGGAGGAAATGCTGGTCAGGAGCCAGTAAGGGAGGGCCAACCAGGAGGTTGAAGGAGAATCTGAGGAAGGAGAAGTCAAGGTGGACTGACGCAAAGATTAGGGAGTCATGTCTTGTGCTCCGGCTCCGTTTCTGAGGACGCCTTCTGGGAGTGGTGGGGTGAGGCCAGCCCAGAGGTTCTGGGAGAGGCCACACTGGACTTTGAGTGCACTTGGCCCCACAGGTCCTTGGCTGGGGACCCGGTCTTACTCTCCTGCAGAGGGCAAGTGTGATTTGCACACCAGCTCCCCATTCCTTTGTTGGGCTGCCTTCCCCTTCCTTCCCCACCTAGTGGCTGTGGCAGCCGTGACATTAGCTGCTCCCTATGGTCTACGTCAGTCACAGAGCTGAGGAAACCTCAGGGCTGAACTCTGGGGCTGGGGATTAGAGGTGGGGGTGGGTGGTGGCTTCCTAGCCTCTGTGTCCAAGACCATTCAGCTCCAAAGATGGGCCCCTAGACTGGCAAACAGCTGTGCCTATTCTGACCACCCCCACCCAAACCAAAAGCTAGCTGCTAGGTCCAGGTCAGGTTTACTGGCAATGACCTGATGTATACATCAGGGGGGCTCTGTAAGTGAGCTGGAAGCTTCCACATCTTCTCACACCCTCTTGCCCCCTCACTCTCTCTTCCCTGTCCTCAAATCACATTTCTCACTGCATCCTGTTGATTGTGCCCTGAAAACCCACCTCCTCTACATTCCCAGCTCCATTGCTTAATGTCTCCCATGTGATCATATTAGTTTTCTGTGAGGTATAATTCACATGCCATATAATTGATCCTTTATGCAGCTCAGTGGGGTTTTGTTTAGTACGTTCATGGTGTTGTGTAACTATCACCACTGTTGAACTCCAGAATCTTTTCATCACCTAAAACAGAAATCTGGGCCCATGTGTCAGTCATCCCCCATTCTCCCCTCTACGCAGCCTCTG
The DNA here is from genome assembly GCA_028646485.1 of Cryptoprocta ferox. NCBI lineage: Eukaryota > Metazoa > Chordata > Mammalia > Carnivora > Eupleridae > Cryptoprocta > Cryptoprocta ferox. Next base: position 3,697,076 of record CM053579.1, read on the forward strand.
GAAACCACTCCTCTTTCTGTCTCTGTGGACTTGACTGTTCTGCAGATTTCATATAAATGATGCCATGTAACATGGGGACTGTAGAGTTTGGCTTCTTTCATCTGACATGATGTTTTCAAGGTCCATGCATGTTGCAGCAGGTGTCAGGGCTTCATTCCTTTTCATGGCTGAATACTATTCTGTTGTTTGGGTGCACCACATTTGGTTTATCCATTTATCTGTTGGTGGATGGGTCTTTTAAAATATTGATGTAAATGTCATACTCTGTGTATCATTGTTCTACTCAGTTATAGGTCTCGAGGATCTTTCCATGTAGGTCTTTGTCATCCATATAAACTGCTGGCCCGTATCCATACTACAGCTGTACCTAATTTGATGGAGGCATTTCTCTACTGATCATCATTTGGGCTGTCTCCAATTCTTCCCTACAGCAGTGCTATGCAAGGATCTTTGTGCACTTGTGTGGCTGGATGCTGAGAAGTGCCCGCAAGGTGACAGGACTCAGGTTCACATGTTAATAGGTACTGCCAGCCAGTACCCCCTCCCTCCAGCAACAGTGTGCCCAGGCGCTGTGAAGACAGTATTTCTCCTGCAGTTGACATTCTTAGTAACTGCTCTTAGGGATGTTTCCCCCTGTATGTTTCTCCTGTTTCAGTCTACCTTCCTGAGGGCAGCAGGGTTGCCGCCTCTGAGCAGATCCAGAACTGCTAATCACCAGAACCAAGGCTGGAGATGAGGCCAGGAGTCCAGGTGAATTACCTGTATAGTGGAGGCAGAGTCTCAGATGACTGCAAGAGCTTAGACCTTGCTTGGGACCAATGACAGAACATTTCAAGGAGGTTCCTTGGGCGGTTCTTAGGCTGGATAGAATACAATTCAAGCAGTGTAAACTTTCCTCCTTGCAATGAGAGAAGCAGACTCTTGCTTGTGAAAGCCTCCTCAGGTACCCAAGAAGAGGCACAGGGACACATCAGGATGAACTGATTCCCAGAAACATTCAACTAATCATCCAAGAAAGTCTCATTCATTTGCCTTCACCACAAGAGAACCTATAGAATAGCAGAGAATCTGGCAGATTTCAGAAGAAAAGATTATAGAAGTCCAACCATTTATTGATTCTGATGTGTGACTCAGTTTTAATTATTTTCTGCCATGAGGCCTTAGTAGATGTATTTCCATGGGCTCTATTCAAAGGAATGAAGTCTCTATAGGAAACCACCTAACTCCTTGAGTTTCTGTCCTCTTAAACCCAGGCTGAAAAGTAGGAGTGTGCAGAGTTCCCACATCCAGTTTCCTCGATTTATTGGCATCTTTCATTAGTATGGTACATTCATCATAATTAACGAACCAGCACTGATACATTATTACTTAAGTCGAAACTTTTTAGGTGCCTGGGCGGCTCAGTTGGTTAAGCGTCTGACTTCGGCTTAGGTCATAATCTCATGGTCTGTGAGTTCAAGCCCCATGTCGGGCTCTGTGCTGACAGCTAGGAGCCTGGAGTCTGCTTGAGATTCTATGTCTCCCTCTCTCTCTGCCCCTTCCCTGCTTGCACCCTGTCTCTCTGGCAAAATAAATATTAAAAAAAAAAGTCCAAACTTTATTCCTATCTTCACCCATTTTATCCATCCACTCCCTTCTATCATTTTGTTTTATGTTAGTTTCTATTTCCTTTTATCCTCCATCTCACTTTCTTTCCATTCCCCTCATGTAGCACTGCTCTTAGTGCATGCCATTAAATATGCTCTGGTCCCTGTGAAATCTATAGAGAGCATGTATGATTACAGAAATCATACTTTGCCCTTCTATTTCTTATTGTCTGCATTCAGCCACCATATTTTCGAGGTCTTTCCATGTTGCTACATTGGATCTGTTGCTTTGAGTTGCCTTAGGGTTATGAATATTTCATTGTTAGCATCTGTCATGTTGTACCTTGATGCTCTGCCAGTCCTGGACACCCACCCACATTGTCTCCAGTTTGCCACTCCACGGTCAGTCCTGTGGCAAGCATCCTTCTCCGTGTGCCTCTGGGCCCTGTGTAAGACCTTCTATGGGCTTTGTGCCCAGGAGTGGGACCACGTGGGTCATGGGTTACACACATGGAAATTCACCAAAGTGCTGCTGAGTTATTTTCACAATGGCTACGCTGGTTCATAATCCCACCGACAGGGCCCATGGGTTTCCATGTTCCCACATCCTTTCCAAGTCTTAGTTTTATCCATTGTCCCAATTTTTGCCTTTACCACAGGCGTAAACTGGGATCTCCTTGTGTTGAGCAGCTCTGGTGCCACACATAGGACCTCGTGCATGCATGTGCCGATGCCTTGGTGTCTGCTGGCTGGGGAGGGATTCTGTATTATGCTTGAATGTTCTTGGTCCCCTGCCTTTCTCCTTTCCAAGCTGTGTTCTTCCTACTTTTAGAAACTTCCATTAAGCTCACAATTTCCTGGGGAGTGTTTTGGATTAACCCTACCTCCTCCTAACTCTTGATTATTCTAGAATGCTTTTAATTGTATTCTTAGGGCTGCTGTAACAAAATACCACAAGGTAGATGACTTAAAAACAATTTTCTCACAACTCTGAGGTCCAAAATGAAGGTGTCAGCAGGGCCATGCTCCTTCACTCCCTCTTAGACTCTGGGTAGAATCCTTCTCTCTTCCCAGCTTCTGATGGTGGCTGTTAGTCTTTGGCCTTCCTTGGCCTGTGGCTGCACCAGTCCACTGTCTGCCTCTATCTTCATATGAAGAAGTCCTTCCCTGTGTGTGTGTCCAAATTTCTTCTTTTGAGAACACTAGTTGTTGGATTAGGGACCACTCTAATCCAGTATGTCCTCATTGTAATTTGACTACATTTGCAAAGACCCTGTTTCCAAACAAGGTCACATTTATAGGTTCTGAGGACATGAATTTTGGAAACACACTCTTCAACCTGGTACAATGCTGTAGGTAGATTTTATCACAGCGAAGTGTACTTGGCGAATTCTCACTTCTTAACTGGATGCCTTTGACTGATTTGTGCTTTGGTCTTCTCATCTGAACATAGGAGTGTAAGCAGCCTACCTTTACATAACTATTGTAATAATTCACAAGACTAGCAAATGAAGTTCCTTGTGGGTGGAACTGATACCCACTAGAATGGAGCCCCTTCTGTGTTTTAGGTTAGAGTCACCAGAGGATGTTTTTTCTCAGGTAAAAGTCTCTGGTGGTTGGACCACCATCATTTGTCACCTCACCTTGCACTAATGCCCTTGCAAGTGCAATAATTGGAGAAAGCTGCACAAATGACACGATAGTAGTGTGAGTCTCACAAATGTTGACTTGTAGGAAAGATCTAATGATATACTAGGTGTGAATTATGGACCATAATTAAGGCCTTTGTCAGTCATATTACCCAATTAGAATACACATAATTGTAAGTAAGACTCTTTAAAAAAAATAATTGCTTGTTGAAAGTGTGACATTGCAGGGTTATCTGAATCAGTACGATCTGGAAAGATTTCCAAATCAAAGTTGCAAACATGTTAAGAACAAAGGTGGACACTTGGCCTGCTTCAAACATGCCAGCTGCTCAGGCGACTTCTCTGGAGCAAGGAATGCGCTGTTCTTGCTATTCCCCAGGTCTAGGATGATGTCTGGCACAGCATGGATGCTCAGCAAAGGTTTGTTGGCAGAACAGATGAACACATACATTGAAGGAAGGAAGAGAGTGTATCAGTCTCCTATTGCTGCTGTAACAAATCACTGCAAATTTAGAGACTTAAAGTGACATGATTATGTTCTGTTATATTCTGGAGGTTGAAAAGCTGACAAGGGTCTCACTGGGCTAAAATCAATATGTCGACAGGGTTTGTTCCTTCTGGAGGCACTAGGAGAGAATACGTTTCCTTGACTTATTTCCAGGGTCTGGAGGTCACCTGAATTCCTTGGCTCATGGCCTCCTTCCTGCCATCACACTGACCTTGACCTTCCCTCATCCCTCGTTTCCATATAGGGACCCTTGTGATTACTTTGGGCCCACTGAGATAGTTGAGGGTAATCTCCCTATCTCAATATCGTTAACTTAATCACATCTGCCAAGTCCCTTTTGCCACATAAAGTGACATATTCATAGGTTCTAGGGGTTAAGATGTAGATATCCTTGAGGAATTCTGCCTGCCACACGGAGTGTCATATAGTTATTACCTTTCTTAAGATTTTATTTTATTCTTTATTTTATTTGTTTTATAGTTTATTGTCAAGTTGGTTTCCATATTAACACCCAGGGCTCTTCCCCACAAGTGCCCTCCTCCATGTCCATCACCCCCCCTTCCCCTTTCCCCCTCCCACTTCAGCCTTCAGTTTGTTTTCAGTATAAGAGTCTCTCATGATTTGCCAACCTCCCTGTCCCTCTTTTTCCCCCCTTCCCCTCCCCCATGGTCCTCTGTGAAGTTTCTCCTGTTAGATCTATGAGTGAAAACATATGGTATCTGTCCTTCTCCGCCTGGCTTATTTCGCTTAGCATGACACCCTCGAGGTCCATCCACTTTGCTACGAATGGCCAGATTTCATTCTTTCTCATTGCCATTCCATTGTATAGATAAACCACATCTTCTTGATCCATTCCTCAATTGATGGACATTTAGGCTCTTTCCATGATTTGTCTATTGTTGAAAGTGCTGCTATGAACATTGGGCTCCATGTGCCCCTGCCCATCAGCACTTCTGTATCCCTTGGGTAAATCCCCAGCAGTGCTATTGCTGGGTCATAGGGGAGTTTTATGGATAGTTTTTTGAGGAACCTCCACACTGTTTTCCAGAGCGGCTGTACCAGTTTACATTCCCACCAACAGTGTAGGAGGGTGCCCGTTTCTCCACATCCTCGCCAGCATCTATAGTCTCTTGAGTTGTTCATTGTAGCCACTCTGAC